>PVJL010005621.1:0-105294 GCA_004026885.1 Lyroderma lyra
GGTATGTGGGTAGCTTCCTGGCTGGGAATCGAACCCAGGCCGCAGCGCTGACAGCGCCAACGCCGAAGCCTTAAGCCACTGCACCATCAGGGAACTCCCAACATCCATTTCTGATCAAAGCAGTGAATAATATAGGCATAGAAGGAAAGTATCTCAACATAATAAAGGCAATATATGACAAACCCTCATCTAACATCATACTGAATGGGGAAAAGATGAATCCTATTCTCCTAAAATCAGGAACAAGACAGGGATGGCCTCTGTCATCACTGTTATTCAATATAGTACTGGAAGTTCTAGCCACAGCAATCAAGCAAGAGAAAGGAATAAAAAGTATCCAAATTGGAAAAGAAGAGTTCAAATTGTCACTATTTGTAGATGGCATGATCCTTTATATAGAAAATTTCCAAGATTCCACCAGGAAATTATTAGAAAAAATAAATAAATACAGTAAAGTTGCAGGATACAAAATCTATGTATAAAAATCAATAGCATTCCTATATACAAACAATGAATCTTCAGAAAAAAGAATGAGGAAGTCAATTTCTTTTGCTATCACAAAAAAATTGAAATTACTGGGAATTAACATGGCAAGGAACATGACAGACATATACACAGAAAACTATAAGACACATTTGAAAAAAATTAAAGTAAACATAAGAAATGAAAAAAAATATTTTCTGTTCATGGATAGGAAGACTTAACATTGCTAAAATGGACATTTTGTCCAAAACATTCAACAGATTTAATACCTATCAAAACCCCACAATTATACCTTTGCAAAATAGATAAAAGAATTATAAGATTTATATGGAACCATAAAAGACCTCAAATTGCCAAAACAATACTACACAAAAATATAAATGAGCCTGGTGGTATTACAGTTGCTTACTACAATTTATATTACAAAGCATTAATAATCAAAACAAGACAGTCAACTGAATGGGAGATAATATTTGTAAACAATGCATCAGATAAGGGTCTAATATCTAAACTATATAAAGAACTAATATGACTGAACAACAATAAAACAAACAACTCAATTATAAAGTAGGTAGAGGACCTAAACAGTCACTTCTATCATGAAGAATTACAAATGGCTAGCACACATATTAAAAATATACCCAAAATCATTAGCTATCAGGAAAAAGCAAATCAAAACCACCATGACATATCACCTCACACCTGTTAGAATAGCTATTATCAACAAGACAATGAATAACGAGTGCTGAAGAGGATGTGGAGGAAAAGGAATTCTCACACACTCCCTGTGGGAATATAAATTGGTACAAGCACTATGAAGACAGTGTGGAGGTTCCTCAGAAATTTGGAAATGGAATAACCATATGAGCCAGCAATCCCCCTTCTGGGGATCTACTCAAAAAAACTTGAAAACCTTAGTCTGCAAAGACTTATGTACCCCAATGTTCATCACAGTGCTGTTCACAATGGCCAAGACATAGAAACCATTGAAACAGATGACTGAAAAAACAAGCTATAGTACACATGTGCAATGGAATATTACACAATTATAATAAAAAAATGAAATGCTGCTATTTATGACAAAATGAGTGAAGCTAGAGCTCATGGTCTTAAGCAAAATAAGTTAGACAGAAAAAGTAAAAATCTATATGGCTTTACTCATATGTAGAATATAAAACTGAAAGCAACAAAAAAACAGCAAACAAACAAACAAAAAAACCCATGGACACAGTCAATAGTTAAATGGTTATTTGGGGACCAGTGGGCAGGAGAAGAAGGAGGGGTAGGAAAGGAAAGAGAGGGAGCTAAGTATATGGTGATGGAAAGAGAAAAAAAAGCAGTATATAAGTAAAGGACAAATAAAAATGGAAAATAATTCTAGCAACATAAATAAAAAGGGCTAATATTAATATATAAAAATAGAGAGAAATCAAAAAGTAGAAATTCACAGTTACAAAATAGTCACAGGGGTGCAAAGTGCAGCATAGCGTATACAGTCAATAACATTGAATACATACACCATAAATACATATGGTGTCCAAGGAGAACCAAATATATCAGAATGAGGATTTTGCATTGTGTAAGTTATATAAATGGATCACAACTATGCTATACAACTCAAACCAATATAATATTGTATGTCGAATTTAATTTAAATTTTTTAATGTAGAAAAAATACATGGAGGTTATTTCACTAGATGAAACAACCAACATAAGAAGACAGATGCAAATTCACTTCATTTATAGGTGAAATCCAAAGAAGAAAATTAAAATGTCAAACAGAGCAGATTCATAGGTATAGAGAACATTCAGGTTGTTGCCACATGGAAGAGGGATAAAGGAAGTGGGTTAAATTAAAAGAGGAATTTAAGAAGTTCAATACAGTGGTGACAAAGTAATTGATATGATGATGTAGAGTTTAGCACAGGAATATGGCCAGTAATATTGCAATTACTGTGTGTGGTATTAGCTGGGCATTAAATCTGTGGGGATAATGAGAGGAGGGCTGGAGGAGAGTGTGAAAAAAGGAGAAGCAATCAAGAAGTATAAATTCATAGTCAATAGTCACAGGATGTAAAGTGAAGCATAGGGCATACAATTAATAACATTTTGCTAATTAAATATAGTGTTAGATTGGAATCAGATAAACCAGAATGGTTATAAGTTATATAAATGTCTCATCTTATGCTATATACCTAAAACCAATATAATATTGTATGTTAAATGTAATTGGAAAAAACTTTTTTTTTAAAGCAGAAGAAAGAATATATAAAAACAAGAAGGAGAGAGGAAAAGGAACAGTCTATTCAAACAAATAGTTGCTGAAAATGTGTCAGGCCTGTGGCAGTAACTAGACCCTGAGCTTCAAAAAGCAAACAGAATGCCCAATTAACTAAATTCTAATAGGCCTACTCCAAGGCACATTATACTAAAGCTCTCAAAAATTAATGACAAAAAAATAATTTTCAAAAGAGACAGGGGAAAAAAGACTGCAACCTATAAATGAAAACCTATTAAACTGTCATCAGACTTCTCAACAGAAACTCTTTAAACCAAGGAGGAGTAGTCATCTTTCAAAATATTTGAAGACAAAGAATACCATCCAGGAATACTTTATGTAGCAAAGTTATCATTTAGATATGAAAAAAATTAAAACATTTTCAGATATACAAAAACTGAAGAAATTGTTTAACAAAAGACCTGGATTATAGAAAATACCAAAAGAAGGTATTCAACCTGAAACCAAAAGAAAAAAATAAATAGAAATAACTGGTTACAGCTAAAACATAAAAGAGGAGGAAGAAAAGGTCTGAATTTCCAAAAAGATATTATGATTTTAAAAAAGTGTTTAAGAAAAAGTACTACACTGTTCATGTGACATTCTATTTTACATAAACATAGTAGTAACCACTCAAAATAAAAATCCAGACCTGCCTGAGACACATGACATAAAAAAAGGAAAATAATCATAAATAACATCAAACTAAGATAACTGAAAGAAAGAAATAAGCAAAATAGCAATTGAGATATTGAACCACCAGAAAACAATAGAAAAAAATGGCTATAGGTAATTCTCAAATATCAATCATCACCCTAAATGTAAATGGACTGAATTCACCAATAAAAAAACACGAAGTAGCAGATTGGATTAAACAACATAGTCCAGCCATCTGCTGTCTCCACAAGACACACCTCAGTCACAGGACAAATATAGACTCAAAGGGAAAGGGTGAGAAATAACACTGCAACCAAATGAAATCTTGATAAAAAGTAACTTCTCCCATAAAAATACACAAATGGATGACATATGAAAAAATGCTCAACCTCATTACCTATTAGAAAAATACAAATCAAAACCACAATGAGATACCACCATCTCACACCTGTTAGAATGGCCATTGTAAACAAGACAGGGAATAACAAATGCTGGAAAGGTTGCAGAGAAAAAGAAACTCTCACACACTGCTGGTGGGAATGTAAATTAGTACAACCACTATGGAGAACAGTGTGGAGGTCCTCAGAAAACTTGAAAACCCAAAAAACTTTAAAACCTTAGTCTGCAAAAATTTATGTACCCCAATGTTCATTACAGCACTATTCATGTTGGCCAAGACATGGAAGTAACCAAAGTTCCCTTTAACAGATGACTGGATAAAGAAGTTGTGGTACATATACACAATGGAATACTTTTCTTATACTCAGCTATAAGAAACGATGAAGTAATGCCATCTGTAACAAAATGGGTGGATCTTGAGAACATCATGCTAAGTGAAATAAGATAGACAGAAAAAAACCATATGACTTCACACATATGTGGAATATAAAACTGAAAACAACAAAGGAAAAACAAAACAAAAAACTCATGGACACAGTCAATAGTTTAAGGGTTACCAAGGGACAAGTGGGAGGGGGAGGGAGAGAACAGAATGGGTAAGAGAAGAGGAAGGGAGAGCCAAATATATGGTGATGGAAAGAGAAGTAACACTTGGTGGTGAATATATAAAGCAAAATATAGATGACACACTGTAGAATTGTACACCTGAAACCTATGTAATTCTTGTTAACCAATGGCACCCTAATAAGTTAATAAATAAATAGGGGGGAAAAAGCAGGTCTAGCCATACTCATATCTGACAAACCACAGTTCAGGATAATTTTTTTTAAATAATAAGAGACAAAAATGCACATTGCATAATGATTTAAAAAACACACAAAAAATGTTGCATTAATATATATGCCCCCAATCTAAAAGCAATAAAATTTACAAAAATACTAAAAACAACTAAAAAGGGAAACTGGAAAAACACAATTCATGAGTATTGGCATGATGGCAACCATAGAGAAGGTTCCTAAAATTTCTCCCAGAAAATACAATTACATGGCCAGCCAGGATCCAACAAGGGAAACACTGAGTGGCACAGAGACAACTGAGAACTCCACACATCACAAGAAAACACCTGAAGCTTAGATAAAGGGGGTGAGCAGGAGAGAAGGGAAGGAGCATAGGTGGATCACAAACTGACACCACCATGGCTAACTAAAGGAACTAAAAAGAAATCAGGAGGCACAATGATATAGGGGAGTGGGGGATGCCAAGCAATGACAAGAGTAGAAGCCAGAGTAGTGGAAAAGCAGGGAGGCAGTGATGAAGCTGGATGTAAAAGAGGCATGTTAGACACAAAGCCTGGGAGCCAAGCTCTGAAGCTCTATGTAGCAAGAAAGACAAGAAAGGCATTGAAGTGCCCTACACTGGATTATGGCCCCATATACAGCATCATGAATCTCAGTGCCCTCGCAGCCCAAGGCAGGCTATGCTCAGTGCCCTCAGGCATTCCCCCCTATGCTCCTAGTGCACATGCACAGCCCGCTCACATCCCCACCCCTTTGGCTCACAGTGCATATAGGTGGTGCCCGCATGGCACCCTCATGGCTCACCGAGCTCGCAAACCCCTGTACACGGATCCCCCTTGGCCGTGATGTGCCTGGGCTCACACCTGCAAACGCTGCCCTGAGTGGTTACCATGGAAACAAATCGCTGAAACACTGCCAGGTGTAAATAACTGGAGAAGGGACAAAGGCAGATTTGAAAGAAATCCCCCTGATGTGAACAGCCTCAGCTTGCATCCCATTGGCCTCCTCTATCTTCCCCAGCTTCCCCAACAAAATGCAGGAAGCAGTACAGCCTCAGCTTGCATTTTCTTGGCTTCCCCCTTCTTCCACAGCTTCCCCAACAAATAGCAGGAAGAAGAGAGACCACATACCACTGCACCCCACCTCCAAATGGTGGTGGAGAGGAGAGATGCAGCCTAAACACTGCCCCTCTCTCCCAAAACGTGCCCCCTAGCCCCACATAGTGTCTGCTCTATAGCACAACACCAAAAAAAATACTAATCAGAGAAATAAAATGATCTCCTGGGCTCTACTAGAAATAAAACCCTCCTGCTGAAGAAGTACACAACAGAAAATATGAGTACCTTAGGATTAAAAGCTGCTCAGAAGGAAGATGAAAGATCTCCAGTAAAGCATCTTATAGATCTAGAAACTTATGAACTACCTGACAGATAACATAAAGTAGCCATTTTACAGGCTCTCAGAGAAATGAAAACATACAGCAGAGGACCATAAATGAGATGAATGATCTCAGAAAGAAAATACATGAACAAAAGGAACAGTTTGACAAAGACATTCAAATTATGAGGAAGAACAAGATGGAAATTTGAGAGATAAATAAAACAATAAAAAAGTGAGAAATGAAATAATTGCCATAAAAAAAGAGAAAACTAGATGGAGGAATTAGTGATATTAAAAATTGGAACATAAAAACACCTCAAAAACAGAAAGATAGGGAATAGAGAACCAAAAGAATTAAAATAACTCAGCAAGATCTGACTTCATGAAAAAAACAATATCAGGATAATATACTGAAAAGAAGCACAGTACTCTACAGAAAGCATACTCAAACAAATAGTAGATGAGAACTTTCTAAACATTTTGAAAGATCTGGAACCCCAAATTCAAAAAGAAAATGCATCTCTTAACTACCTGGGCACTAGCAGATCTTCTCCAAGACACATTGTACTGATCATGTCAAAAACCAAAGACAAAGAAACAATTATCAACGCAGCTAGGGAAAAAAAGAACTGTAACATTTAGAGGTAAACCCATCAGGCTGGCATCAGACTTTTCAGCAGAAAATCTATAAACCAAAAGAGAGTGAAATCAAGTATTCAAAATATTAAAAGAGAGAAACTTCCAGCCAAGAATAAATTATCCAGCAAAATTATCCTTCAGATATGAAGGAGGCAAAAAGACCTTTTCAGACAAAAAAAAAAAGCGGAGGGAATTCACTAGCCCAAAACCACCACTTCAAGAAATACTGAAGGAGGCTCTTAAACATGAAACTAAACATCAGAACAAATAAAAGAGAGTTGGGACAAAAAAAGGAAACAAAAATTAAAAATACATTTAAAAAAGAAAGTAATGATCAGAAAAAATTCTCATGTGTCAATCATTACTCTAAATATTAAGGAACTGAACTGACCAATAAAAAGACACAAAGTAGCAAATTGAATTAAAAAACAAAAATCATCAATATGCTGTCTCCAAGAGACACACCTCAGCCATAAGGATAAACATAGACTCAGAGTCTAAGGATGGAAAACAATACTCCAAGCAAATGGTAACCAACGAATAGTCAGAGTTGCCATACTGATATCTGATGAAACAAACTTTAGGTTGAAAGAGATAACAAGAGAGAAAGATGGACATTACATAGTGATAAAAGGCACAATACAACAAGAAGACCTGACACTAATTAATACATATGCTCCCAATCAGGAAACACAAAAACACATAAAGCAATTACTGACAGATCTGAAAGGAGAAATTTATAAAAGCACAATTATTTTTGGAGACCTAAACACCTCCTTAAAAGCAATGGAAAGATCATTCAAACAGAAAACAAATAAGGAAATATAAGCTCTAAATGACACATTATAGCAACTGGACATAATTGACATTTACAGGACACTTCATCCAGCAAAAAATACTATAGCTTCTTTTCTAGTGCAAATGGAACAATCTCAAAAATAGACCATATGCTGGGATACAAATGTAGCCTCAGAAAATTCAGGAAGTTTGAAATCATATTAAGTGTATCCTCAAACAACAAAGCTTTGAAATTGGAGATTAACTGTAAAGAAAAAGCAGAGAAAAACACATACACATGTAGATGAAACAGCATTTTATTTTAAAATGACTAAATCAAAGAACTAAACTAAGAAATTAAAAAATACATAGAAACTAATGACAATGAAAATACAACATATCAACATTATTGGGACACAATAAAAGCAGTAATAAGAGAAAATTTTATATCATTACAGGTCTCTCTTATGAAACAAGAAAAATCACAAGTAAATATCCTAACATCCCATCTCAAAGAACTAGAATAAGAAAAACAAAAATTATCCAATGTCAGCAGAAGAAAAGAATTAATAAAAATTAAAGCAGAGATAAATGAAATGTAGAACAGAAGGACAATAAGAAAACTTAATGATACAAAGAGCTGGTTCTCTGAGACAGTCAACAAATGTGACAATTTCCTGGATAGACTAACCAAAGGGTGAAAGGAAAGGACACTAATATCCAAACTTAGAAATTAAAGGGAAGAAATTATTACTGATAGCACAAAAATACAAAGGATTAAAAATAATATTATGAAGGGCTTTATGCCACTAAATTTAACAACCTAGAAGAAATGGACAAGTTCCTGGAAACCTATAGCCTACATAGACAGAAGCAGAAGAAACTGGATAATGTCAATAGACCAATCAATTGGTCTATTTGTAAAGAATTTGAAATCACTATCCACAACCTCCCTAGAGGCAAAAGTCCAGGATCAAATTATTTCACCAATGAATTTTAATAAACATTCAAAGAAGAATTATTCTCCTTAGACCCTTTCAAAAAATTGAAGATGAGGCAATACTTCCTAACTCATTCTGTGATGCCAACATTACTCTAATACCAAAGTCTAATAAAGACAACACACAAAAAAGAAAACTATAGACCCACACTTCTGGTAAACACATACACAAAAATTCTAAACAAAATATTAACAAACAGAATACAACAACACATCAAAAAGATCATACACCATGATCAAGTGGGATTCATCCCACAAGCACAAGGATAATTCAAGATATGCAAATTAATCAATGTGATACACCACATAAAAGATAAAGACCATATGATCATATTAATTGATGCAGAAAAATCATTCAAAAAGATACATCTATTTATGATCATAATGCTGAATACAATGAGTATAGAAAAAAATTTATCTAAACATAATTAAGACCATATATGACAAACCCTCACTTAATATCATACTGAATGGGGAAAAGCTGAAGTCCATTCCCCTAAAATCAGGAACAAGACAGGGAATTCCCCCTGCCACCACTGCTTTTCAATATAGTACTGGAAGTTGTAGCCAGAGCAATCAGGCAAGAGAAAGGAATAAAAGGTATCCAAATTGGGAGAGAAGAGCTCAAATTGTCACTATTTGCAGATGACATGATCCTTTATATAAAAAATTCCAAAGACTCCACCAAAAAACTATTAGAAAAAATAGGCAAGTACAGTAAAATCACAGGATACAAAATCAACATATAAAATTCAACAGCATTTCTATATACCAACAATGAATCTTCAGAAAGAGTAATGAGAGAGTCAATGCCTTTTCTATTGAAACAAAAAAAATGAAATACTTGGGAATTAACAAGGAACATAATGGATTTATCCATGAAAAACTATAAGACACTTTTAAAAGAAATTGAAAAGGACACAAAGAAATGGAAAGGTATATCTTGTTCATAGATAGGAAGACTTAACATTGTTGAAATGGCCATATTCCCCAAATCAATTCACAGATATAATGCAATTCCCACCAAAATTCCACAAGTATACTTTAATAAAATAGATAAAATACTTATCAGGTTTTTATGGAACCACAGAAAACCTCAAATTGCCAAGGTAATACTGCACAAAATGAATAAGGCTGGTGATATTTTACTATTTATACTACAAAGTATCAATAATGAAAACAGCTTGGTATTCGTGGAAAAAAACAGACACATGGACCAACAGAACAGATTTGAAAACCCAGAAATATATCCACAAACTCATGGACAAATAATTTTTGATAAAAGAGCAAAAAATAAGTAATGGGGACAAGACAGCCTCTTCAGTAGAAGGTGCTGGAAAACTGGAAAAACACATGCAAAAGAGTGCATCTGAGCTGTGAACTCTCACCATATACAAAAATTAACTCTAAATGAATTAAAGATCTTCACATAAGTTTTGGAACAATAAACTATATTGTTTATTGTTCCAAAACATTGGTACTAAACTTATAGACCTAGGGCTTAAGAAAGATTTTATAAACCTAACCTCAAAGGCAAGAAAAGTAAAAGCAAAATTAAATGAATGGGACTATATCAAACTAAAATACTTCTGCACAGAAAAAAAAATCAACAAAGCAAAAATACAGTCAACTGAATGGGAGAAAATATTTGCAAATAATGCATCTGATAAGGGTCTAATATCTAAAATATATGAAGAATTAATATGACTTAACAACAAAAAAATCAAGCAACTCAATTTTAAAAATGGTCAGTGGACCTAACAGACACTTCTCCCATTAGGAAATACAAGTGGCCAGCAGACATATGAAAAAATGCTCAACCTCATTAGCTGTCAGGATAATGTAAATCAAAAACACAATGAGATACCACCTCACATCTGTTGAATGATTATTATCAACAAGACAAGAAATAGCAAGTGCTGGACAGGATGTGGAGAAAAAAGAACACTTGCACACTGTTGGTGGGAACACAAATGTGTACAATTGCTATGGAACATGTTGTGGAGGTCTCTCAGAATATTGGAAATGAAGTTACTATATGACCTAGCAATCCCCCTTTGGGGCTCTACTCAAAAAACTTGAAAACTTTAGTCCATAAAGACTTATGTACTCCAATTTCATTGCAGCACTGTTCACAGTGGCCAAGACATGGAAATAACCAAAGTGCTCTTTGATAGATGACTGGATAAAGAAGCTGTGGTACATATACACAATGGAATATTACTCAGCTATAAGGAAAGATGAAATACTACCATTTATAACAAAATGAATGGACCTAGTGATCATCATGCTAAGTGAAATAAGCCAGACAGAAAAAAACAAAAACTGTATGACTTCACTTATATAAGAAATATAAAACCGAAAGCAACAGAGAAAAAACAAAGAAACGAAAACCTATGGACACAATCAATAGTTTAATGTTTATTTGGGAACTATTGGGGAGGTGATAGAAAAGGGGGGATGGAATAAATGATGAGGGAGGGGGAGCTAAGTATACGTGATGGAAAGAGAACTCACACTGGGTCGTGAACTTATATAACTAATTGACAATGCACTGTAGAATTGTACACCTGGAACCTATGTAATTCTTGCTAACAAATGCACTCCAATAAGTTCAACAATAAAAAAATTTTAAAAAAGAAGCAGTCACACATTTATGCAATGGAATATTACTCAGTCATAAGAAAAGATGAAATATTCCCATTGACAACAACATGGTTGAACCTTGGGATCATTATGCTAAGGAAAATAAGCTAGACAGAAAAAAATCAAGAATTATATGATTTCACTCTTATGTGGAATATAAAACTGAAAGCAGCAATGTAATAAAAATTTATGGACACAGTGAATAATGTAGTGGTTACCAGAGAGTAAGTGAGAAGAAAATGGGGGAAGAGAAAGGAGGGATAAATAGTGATGGAAGAAAAACTAACTCTGAGTGGTGAGCACACAATCCAGCACATAACTAATTTATTGTAAAATTGTCACCTGAAACCTATGTAATTTCACTAACCAATGTCACCCCAATAAATTTAATAATAATTTAATTTTTTTTCAAAATAAAAATAGTTACATTAATGAAAATCTAATATTTTGTAGCACTGTTTTTATCCTTTTGATATTTTTAAGATTAGTAATAATGTCTCCTCTTTTATACCTGAATTAATTATTTATGCCTTCTCACTTCTTTTACTTATTTAGTCTGGCTAGAAATTTTCAATTTTATTGATTTTTCACAGAACAAGCTTTAGTTTTATTGGTTTTTCTAGTCCTTTTTTGTTTCACAATTTCTGATATACTATAATTTTTCTTCCTTTAATTTATTTGTCCAGTTTCTTTTCATTATTATTTTTTTATTTTTAGGCTTATTGGGATGACACTGGTTAACAAGAATTACATAGGTTCCAAGTGCACAATTCTTCAGGGCATCATGTATGTTTTGCATTATGTCTAGTTTCTTAACATGAAACTGATGTTACTTATTTTACTTTTTTTCTCTCATAAGCATATCATGCTATTAATTTCCTTTTATACAATACTTTTGCAGCATTCTATAGTTTTTTCAACTGTAGTAAAAATATTTAACATAAGATCTGCCTCATAATAAATATTAAAATGTACAATAAAATACTGTTAAATATAGCAACTATGTTGTATAAAATACCTCCAGAACTTATTCATTATATATATACTCATTGAACAACTCATCATTTTTTTTCTCCAACTACCAACATTTTGCTCTTTGAGTCTGTGAGTTTTACTAGGGGTTCTAATAAAATAAAGTGCTCAACACCTGTGGGCTGTAGGTCATAACTAAAATAGAAAAGTGTTTACATACAATGTTTCTTTTGAAATTATCTATTAACTTATCCATATATATCTAATGCATTTTTCTATTATATGTAATATATTTTTTAAAAATTTGCTCTGTATTACTATAATGTATTTCAGTTATTACAAAAATTTAGTAAGTGCAAAAAGTGTAAGGTTTAAGAGGAAACTTACTAAACTCATAATAGTGGTTATATCTGGGGGGAAATGGTGCAAAGTGCTCAGTGTATGTAGTTTTACAGAAATATATTTATTTATAACTTGAGTAATTGATAGAAAATTAACAAGTAATAGAAAACATCAATTTAAAAAATATTTAAAAAAAAAATCCATGGGATGATTTTCCCCAAAAGGATATGTCTGCATTTTAATCATTGAAATTAGTAAATGTAATCTTATTTGAGGGGGGGGGGGAAAGACTTTGTAAATATAATTCAGTTAAGAGACTCAATATTTTATTATCCTGGATTATCTGGGTACACTTTACACAACAACAGCAAAGTTTATTAAAATAAATACACGAAGAGCAGAGGAGAAGGCCACATAAATATGAAGAAGATACTGGATTGATGTAGCCATAGATAATGCCAACAGCCAACAAAAGTTGAAAAAAAGCAAAAACATATTTTTGCCTAGAGCCTCCTGTGAAATGTAGCTCTGCCAACACCTTGAATTTGGACTTCTAGTCTCCTGAATTGTGAGAGAATAAGTTTCTGTTATTTTTACCCACCCAGTTTATGGTAATATGTTATGGATGACTCAGGAAATTGATACAGTAGGCACTACTTATTTTGGGTCTAATTCAACAGTACAATGAAATGCAAACAATACATACTGACCCTAGGTTTATTCTATATTTATATAAATATTCTATATTAGTTCTATGATGATATTCATTTTCTAAATATTAGTAACTCTTAAAAGCAATGTAGTATATGCATTGCTTCATCCCCTTTTTTACTGTTCATTATTTTTATATGTTTCACACAAATTGTCTTTATACTTAAATTAGAGCTTGAGTGTTTGTTTAAAATTCTGACTTTAGCAACTGGTGTGTTGGTGAATGTTTAAAATAGCAGTTTCCAAACTCTTGGCTTCCCTGGGACACATTGAAAGAATTGTCTTGGGCCACACATAAAATACCTTGACATTAATGATAGCTGATTAACTAAAAAAATTTTCACAAAAAAATATCATAAAGTTTTAAAATTTTGTGTTGGGCCACATTCAAAACCATCTTGGCCACAGGTTGGGCATGGCTGGTTTAAAACATGGCTCCCAGGAAAGAAAAAAATTTACTTGTAGCATTTTCCAATTTCTTTGGTGTGAGTACTCCCACCTTGCCTAATTTCAAGCTACCCAAATGATGTTATTCAATGTAGGATTGAGAAAACATGAGTACAATCTCCTGCACAAGTTTATATGAACCAGCTTCAGCACACTACTGAATCTAACTAACATACAAATAAGTCACACAAAACAGTCAATATATAAAAAAATATTTCTACTCTTATGCTAATTTTAGCTAACTAAAAGAGTAAAGTATTATAATAAATATATATCTACTTTTGAAAAGTAAAAATCAAAATCTATTTTTATATCTGATTTCTTTTCCTCTTACATAGTTTAATTCTGGTATAGGAACTATCAGAAATCCTCATAGAAACAAAATAAGTACAAAAATAAGTAAAACTAATAGAAATTAAATCAATGATTATTTTTCTATAATGGGTTATTTAAAAAATACTGTAAGAAAATCAGTACAATGGATACAAACACATTAGTTTCATAATATGTAAAGAACATTACTTAATTAGAAAGAATTAAAATCCACAATGAAAGGTTTTAGTTGCCTTGAAAGAATATTACACTGTAGTCCATGGAGAAAGAAGGCAAATTCTTGAAATTTAAAAAAAAAATCTTTTAATTAAAATAAAATAACACTAACCTGGATTCTTTGTTTATTTGATCACCGTATCCCACTGTTTTCACAACGGTTAATTTCAAATGAACATTGCTTTCCTGAAGTTCATATGTATGAATTTTAAGTTCAACATTTGAGTAAAAATGTGAAGACATATTGTCTTTCAAATTAGTATTAAACAATGTATCAATCAGTGTTGATTTTCCAATTCCAGTTTCCCCTGTAATAAACATAGATATATTATAAAGGGTCATAAGATGACTGTGAAGTAGCACTCTGAACCCCTAGAGTGGTTTATATAGTCCCAAATACTTCAAAGATGAGAATGTTCTCAAAAATATACATGCTATTTTTACACCCTCAGTCACTAACATAATATGAGGAAAATATACACAACAATGTATCCAATTTTGATGACCATTGAAACATTAAAAAACAGTTTAATATGGCTAAAAATATGTAAAACAATACTAACATGAGGATATATTCTTAAATTAACAGCACCAGTGTTACATTGCTAAACATGTATTAAAATGAGCATTTGAAAAAATTAAGTAATAAAATTAAGATGGAAAGTTTGACACTTACCAACACAGAGAATATTAAAAGAAAATCCTTTTTGAATAGATCTGTTCACCAACTGATGAGGCAAACATTCAAAGCCAAAATGACCCAACATAGTTAAGTAACGAATATTATCTTCTCTTTGCTTAAATGAAAAGCAAATAAAATATTATAATTACAATAGAAAATACCATTTGAAAACATAAGTATAGCATTTCAAAAAAGTTAAAATTGATTATTGTTTATCATACCTTGAGCAAGAGCAAATTAAGTAAATTTATGAGCAAATCAGTCTTTGTTTAGACCCATAGATTTTGTTATAATTTTTATAAAAAATTAATCTATCTGTGACTACACTAAAAAAGACTGTGTTCCTAAATTTGAAAATAAATTTTAAAATTATTTCAAAAATAATTTACTGTATTACTCCAAAATAACATCTTATTTTTTTATTAAAAAATTGAAAACAACATTATTTCATTTTGTTTTAATGTGTTAATATACATATCTAGGAAACTCAATATATGTCAATATATATAAGAAAACCAAAATAATTTGAAATTTTAAAATAAGGGGACCAAAATTTTTACTTTAAATTTGTCATATGCCCTCTGAGAACCTGTTTTATATCAAATTGTTGAATAAATCTAACATTAACAACACTAACCTAGAAAAAGAAAAATCCATAAATATTGTACATTCTTACCAATTAATTATTTTTAGATAGTGGAAAAAATTATTCAAAGTAAGCCTAATCTACATTTATTTAACCCATGAGAAACTATCCCTAACTACAGAATTTTACAAGTAGGTTATGCAGAAAAGTGTTTACTGTAGCTTTCTATTTAAAGTTCAAATGTATGGACTTTTGAAATAAGAAAATATCCAATTAAATGATGATATATTTACTCATACATTCTTAAGTTATTGAGGCATTCTTAAGTTATTAGAGATATTTATACAAAATGATTTAATTAATTGAAAAATACTTATGATGTCTGACAATTATGTTTGCAAACTCACCCTACAAAAGGTTCTGCACACCTCATTGCTTAATATCACTATAATCACCTTTAAAATACTCTCCTTTGAAAGCTATGCACCAATGCCAGCACCTAGTCCACCCTTCATAGCAATTCTGGAACTCTTTCTGAAATGACCATCAGAACTGTCATTGTATTACCCTCGTTTTCCTGAATGTCATCAACTATCTCCCTTTCAACATTTTCTTTATCTTTGAGTAAAGAAAGAAGTCATTAGGGGACAGATCAGGTGAGTATGGAGGGTGTTCCAATACAGTTATTTGTTCACTCTCTCACAGACAGTGCCATGTGAGCTGATGCATTGTCCTGATGCAAGAACCATGAGTTGTTGGTAAAAAGTTTAGGTCATTTTCACCTAACTTTTTCATGCAACCTTTTCAGTTCAAATAGTAAACTTGATTGAGTGTCCAGTTAGTAAAAATTTATAATGAACAATCCCTCTGATATTAAAAAAGGTTAGCAACACTGTTTTGATTCTTGATATAAACTGATGGAACATTTTTGGTCATAGAGAACTGGCTGATTTCCATTGTACACTTTGACTGGTTTGTATCAGAGTTGTATTGGTACATTCATGTTTCATCACCAGTGATAACATGGTCCAAAACATCATCTTGCCTCTCCAAAATGTCTTGGCAAACTTTAGCTCTCCTTTGCTTTTCAGTGAGCTCCTTCAGGAACATTTTTGCACACACCTTTCTTATGCTAAGATTTTCATCCAAGATTTTCCTATTTTTCTATCAATGTTCACTTCGTCTGCTATGCTTCTCACAGTTAGCTGATAAATTTGACACCCAATTCAATGAATTTTTGCAATTTTTTCATCAGTTCTTCTTGTTACTGGGCACCCAGACCTCTGTTCATAAGTGATGCTTTCTCTCCCTTCAGAAAAAAACATTTAATCTATTTGTACACTGCCATTTTCTTCATGGCATTATCCCCATAAACCTGGACTAACATGTCCCTGATTTCATTTCCACTTTTGCCAAGTTTAACAAAAAATTTAATGTTTGTTTTTGCTCTAATTCAAGCTCCAACATTCTTGCAATGGCACACAAAAACACACAACTTGTTACTAGATGCCCTGAACTTTCTTTATTAGTGATGGTTTCTCTCCCTGCAGAAAAACATTTAATCCATTTGTACACTGCCATTTTTCTTATGGCATTATTCCCATAAATTTGGACTAACATGTCCCTGATTTCACTTCCTCCACATTTGTCAAGTTTAACAAAAAAATCTAATATTTGTTTGTTGCTGTAATTCAAGCTCCGACATTCTTGGCATGGCACACAAAAACAGCCATCAGCACTAATGAACAACCCAGAAAACACAGTCACACATCAACATAAGCACAGTTATGAAACTGAGATATTCCAAGGTTATAAAATCTTACCTAGTTGTTTGTACAGTGTTGCCACTGTAAGCATATGGTGGCAAGTTCACAAACTTAATTGTCAGATCTTGTATGTAAAAATATTAAGTAAAAAGATAAAACATATAATTGTGGGTACATTTCAACCTTATGGTGTTACCTCTTCTCATGTTAACAATTAAAACAACTTTTTTTCCTAGACAATGTTTTTATTAAAATTTAATATCTATTGATAATAGATACTTTTATTATTAAATTAATTGGGGTGACATTGGTTAGTAAAAATTATGTATATACGTTTCAAGTGCACAATTCTATAATTTCCCATTTATGTTGCACTGTGTGCTCACCACCCAGAGTCAGTTCTCTTTTCATTATTATATATTTGGCCTCCTCTCTCTTCTGCCACTGCTTTCTTCTTATCCTTTGTTAACCACTAAACTATTGTCTGCATCTATAAATTTTTACTTTTTTGTTTGTTTCCTCTTGTTTCTTTCTTGCTTTCAGTTTTATGTCCCATATATGAGTGAAGTCATATGGTTTTCTGGTTTTTTTCTCTCTGACTTCCTTTGCTAAGTATGATACTCTCAAGATCCATCTATGTTGTCTCAAATGGCAGTGTTTCATCTTTTGTTAGGGCCAAGTAGTATTTCATTTTGTATATGTACCAAATTTTCTTTATTTAGTCATCTATTGAAAAACATTTTGGTCATTTCCATGTCTTGGCCACAATCAATAATACTGCAATAAACATCAAAGTACATATATAACTGTGAACAAAAGTTTTCAGAAATTTTTGTGTAGATACCCAGAGGAGAAGTTGCTGGTCTATATATGAACATATCCTTAATTTTTTGAGAAACATTCATACTCTTTTTCATAGTGGCTGTATCAACTTACATTCATCCAGTGGTGTATGAATGTTCCTTTTTTTTCCACACCCTCTTCAACACTTGATATTATACATCTTATTGAACAGTACCTTTTGCAATCACAACAAAAAAATATTAAATACCTAGGAATAAACTTAACAAAGGATGTGAAGATTTATACACTGAAAACTATAACATACTATTAAAAGAAATTGGGAAGGGGTCTTAAAATGGCAGCATGAGAGGAGATTCTTGAAAACTCTCAAAAATTCAATTGAACAACTGGGATCCAATGGTAGAAACCCTAATTGGCACAGCCTCAGATGAAAGATCCATTCATTGCAAGAAAACATCTTAAGGTGAGAGAAAGGGGGAAGAATGGGAGAAAGTGGAAGAGAGCAGAGGGAGATAGGCTATGGAATGCAACTCAGGGCTGGCAGAGGAAGTGAAATGGAGTCCTGTGGACACAGGGTCAAGCACAGCACCAGCCACAGGTGGGCTAGTGACACAGAACCAACAAGAGCAAAGGTGCGGGTAGCTGAAGCCTCATGAGACTGTGGGCAAGTTAAAATCCAAACTGATAAGTGGTGTGCTGGAGCCCCACTTAGAGATCTGTGCCCTGGGCAGGTTAGAGGGTGAACACAGGCTACTAGACTCCCCTTGGCCAGAATAAGGCCATAGCTGCAAATCAAAGCTTATGGAATTGAGAACCAGCTGCTGTGGAAAAGCTGACCAGGAAATATCACAATCCTGGGTGAAACACGAGGTCAAGAGAAAGAAAAGCCTGAGCAGGTGACACGAACCTTGGAAGGCCTGCCTAATGCCTTACTAGCAGGCTTTTGTTTTATATGGCACCCACCTGCTGTTCTGGGCAAGCACCAAGCCAGGCCTGCCCAGTACTCATTTGTTTCATTGCATGCCCACCTGCACAAGCCAGCTGGTGCTCTTGGCATAAGTCAACCCGGGCCTTCTCACTTCTAGTTTGTCTTGGTGCACTCCTGCCATCTTGGGTTCACCTGCCCAGACTCTCCCAATAACCTTGGTGCACAAAAACTCAGGCCTGTCCAATGCCTCTTTTGTTTGGCACATCACTAGTGTTATCAGTGAGGGCCAACCTAGGCCTTCCCAGTGCCCTTTGTTTTGGTTCATGCCCACACCCCACATCCCAGGCCACACAGTGCTCTGACAAGTGTCAATTCAACCCATCTGATACTTTTTTGTTTCATGGCCTGCCTGCCTGCTTGAGCTTTCCTAGTGCTCTCACATTAGCCAACACTAGTCCATCTAGTGCTCATTTTCTTCAGCATATACCTGCCCACTGGGTCACTTGGTGCTCTAGGCATCCAACCACCTGGGCCCACCTGGTGCCTCTTTTGTTTTGGTACATGACCCCCTGGTGCTACTGGCAAGCCAACACTAGCCTGCCCTTTGCTCTTTCATTTCAGCATGTAGCCTCCCACCTGGGCCACCTGGTTCTCTACAGATGGAAGATGATGGAGCCAGCACCCAGGGAAACAACTCTGAGGTAACCTGCACTGTAGCCCCCAGGCAGAAATTATAAAAACAGAGCCTGGCTGGTTTCCCTCTCTCCCAACTCTCACCCCACAAACTGCACCTAGTGCTTGCTTTACAATTAACTGAAAAAAGCAAAGTGCCATTACCCCGTAAGCAAAAAAAAATTGTGCCACTCCCAACAAACACATCCCTTGTGGAAATGAGAAGGAGGGCTCAGGGAAACTGCAAAACATAGGCATAGCAGCTTTTCCCTGCACTGATCTCAGAGATATAGCATACCATCACTCACCGCATTTTTTTCAAAAACAAGGTGCATCGAAACCACATCAACTGGATCAAAGAAGTTAAACCCACCTTCCAAGAAAGCTCCCAGAGCAAGATTACTGAATAATCAAGAGAAAATATTGTGAGATGCTACAGGGACACCAACTAGGAAGTGAAAGAAAGACCTCTTTATATCTGAAAGAGAAAAAGTTCTTATACCAAGGAAGAAAAAAAACATCAAATACAATGAGCACCTAAGGGTTCAAAGCCATGCAGAAAATAAATAAAAATCTCAATAGAAGAAATAATAGATTTAGAAATACATGATCTTAATGACACGGAATTCAAGACTGCAGTTCTTAAGGTGCTCTGAGACCTTAAAGAATGTTGGCAGAGTACTCAGATGCAGATAAATAATTTCAAAATAGAAATCTGTGAATAAAAAAAAATTACACTTTAACAAAAAAATAAAATTATAGAATCAAATAGATATTCAGGAGATAAACAATGCAAAAAAATTGAAAAATAAATTCAAGCATGGTCGACCAGATAAAGAAAAGAATAAGCCATATCAAAAATAGGAACATTGAAATGACACAGCAAAAAATAATGATGGGATAGAGATACAAGAATCAAAAGAAATGAAAGACCCATACAAGAGATTCTGACACCACTAGCAAAGCAACATTAGAATAAAAGAAGTACCAGAAAAGGCAATACAGAAATCCAGAGAACTTATTCAAACAAATATGAGATGAAAACTTTCCATATGAAAAGAACTAAAACCTCAAATTCAAGAAAAAAATAAAGGACCCCTAGCTACCTAGATTCTTGAAGATCTTCTCCAGGTCACATTTCACTGGAGATGCCAAAAATTAAAAACAAAAACAAAAATAAAATTTTAAGGCAGCCTGGGGGGAAAAAATATAACCTTTATAGGAAAGCCAATCAGGCTATTACCACACTTCTCAGCAGACACTCTATAAGCCAAAAAGGAGTGAAATCAAATATTCAAAAAATTAATAAACTAACAGCCAAGAATAATTTATCCAGCAAAGTTATCTTTTAGATATAAAGGAGGAATAAAGACCTTTTAGATATACAGAAACTGAAGGAATCCTCCAGCATAAGGCCAACATTTCAAAAAATACTGAAGGAGACTATTCAACCTGAAACACAAAATTAAAATGAATGGGAAAAAACACTAATAAAAAACAAAAAAGAATGTAATGGCCATAAGAAATCCTTATATAGCAATCATCACCCTAAATGTAAATGAACTGAACTACCCAATAAAAAGTCACAGAAAAGCAAACTGAATTTATTTTTAAAAATCCATACACTGTCTCCAAAAGACACAGACAGACTCAAAGGAAAAAGGTAGAAAACAATATTCCAAGTAAATGGCATCTACAGAAAAGTAGACGTTCCTATACTAATCTGTGACAAAACAGATTTAAAAATAAAAAAGAAATTAACAGATAAAGATGAACATTTCATAATGATAAAAGGGACAATACAACAAGAAGACATAACACTCATTAATATACGTGTCCCTAATCAAGAAAAATAAAAATTTACAAAACAACTATTAACAGATCTAAAAGAAATTGACAAAACCGCAATTATAGTAGGAGACCCCAACACTCCCTTAAATAGATCATCCAAACAGAAAATGAATAAGAAAATATCAGCTTTAAAAGATATCACAGCACTTGAACATAATTGAGATTTCTAGAAACTTCATCTCACAATGCAATACTATACATTATTTTCTAGTTCACATAAAACATTCAAGAATAGACCATCAGCTAGGACACAAAACTACCTCAGCAATTTCAAGATGGTTGAAATAATACCAAGTGTTTTCTCAGACCATAAAGTTTTGAAATTGGAAATCAACTGCAAAAAAATAGAAAAATTATATGTACATGGAGATTTAGAAATATGTTATTTTAAAGTGATTATATCAAAAATTAAAAACAGATTAAAATCCATAAAAATAAATTAAAATTAAAATACAACATATCAAAATTATTGGGACACAATTAAAGCAGTAATAAAAAAGAGATTTATATCATTTGAGATCAATTTTGAAAAAAAAAGCACCACTAAACATCCTGACATTTCATCTTAAAAACTAGAAATATAGGAATAAAAAAATTAAACTCAGCACATGAAAGGAAATAATAAATATTAATATTAGTGTAGAATTAAATGAAGTTGAGAACAGTAAGACAATAAAATAAATTAATGCAACAAAGCACTGATTCTTTGGTGGGGGGAATAAAATTTAGAAACCCTTGGGTAGGCTCACCAAAAATAAGGACAACAAATTAATCAAAATTCAAAAGGAACAAAGTATCTTGAGAAAATATTATGAAAGGCTTTATGCCACCAAATTTAACAACCTAGAAGGAATAAACAAATTCTTAGAAACATACAGTCTACCTAGATTAAAATAAGAGGGACTGGATAATCAAAATAACCAATGAATAGTAAAGAAATTTAATTCATCATATAAAATCTCCCCAAAGGAAAAAACTCTGGACCAGATGGTCTCATAAATGACTTTTATCAAGCATTCTAAGAAGAATTAATGTCAATCATCCTCAAACTCTTCCAAAAAAAATTGAAGATAAGGCAATACTTCCAAACTCCTTCTATGAAGCCAGCATTACCCTAATAACAAAACCTGGTAAGGATAACACACACAAAAAATGAAATTATAGACCAATATCACTGATAAACACAGATGCAAAAATTTTAAAATATTAGCAAATAAAATATTGCAATGCATTGAAAAATTATACACCACAATCGAGTGGGATTCATTCCAGGGGCACAAGGATGGTTCAACATATGCAAATCAATCAATGTGATATACCATATAAACAACATAAAATATAAAAACCATATGATTATATCACTTGATACAGAAAAAGCATTTGACAAAATACAACATCCATTTATAATCAAAACATTGAATAAAGTAGGTGTAGAAGAACAGTACCTCAATATAATAAAGATAATCTATAACAAAATCTCAGCTAATATTATATTGAGATGGGAAAAGCTAAAGCCTATTCTTCTAAGATCAGGAACAGGACAGGGATGGCTCCTGTTGCCACTGTTATTCAAGAAAGTACTAGAAGTTCCAGCCAGAGCAATTAAGCAAGAGAAAAAAATAAAATGTATACAAATTAGGAGAGAAGTAAAACTGTCATTATTTTCATATGATTTCTTTATGTAAAACATTTCAAAGACTCCATTAGAAAACTATTAGAAACAATAAGCAAATACAGTGAAGTTACAAAATACAAAATCAATATACAAAAACCAACTGCATTTTTATATATCAACAACCAAACTTCAGAAAAAGAAATGAGAAAATCATTACCTTTTGTGATTACAGAAAAAAGAATAAAATACCTAAAATTTAACTTACTAAATAACGTGAAGGATTTAGACACTGAAAATTATAAGACACTATTTTAAGAAATTGAAGACAACACAAAGAAATAAAAAGATATTCCATGAATTGTAAGACTCAACATGGTTAAAATTGCCATATTACCAAAACTTCTATACAGATTTAATGTCCTCATCAAAATCCCACAGATACTCTTTCAAGAAATAGATGAGAATTATGAGATTAATATAGAACACAAATATCCTCAAACAGCCAAAACAATTCCACATAAAAAAATAATGATAAGGCTGGAGGTATCACACTC
Organism: Lyroderma lyra; assembly: GCA_004026885.1. Taxonomy (NCBI): domain Eukaryota; kingdom Metazoa; phylum Chordata; class Mammalia; order Chiroptera; family Megadermatidae; genus Lyroderma; species Lyroderma lyra. Next base: position 23,536 of record PVJL010005621.1, read on the forward strand.
CCCAATTTCAACCAATACTATAATATGTCAATAATCAAAACAGTGTGGTATTGTCAGAAAAACAGACACAGAGACCAATAAAACAGAATAAAAAACCCAGAAATAAGCCCACAAATATATAGACAAATATTTTTTGACATAGGAGAAAAAGTATGAAATGGAAGGAAATAGCCTTTTCAGGAAAAAGTGCGAGAAAATTTGGAAAACCACATGAAAAAAATGAATCTGAATGGAAAACTGTAGCCATACACCAAAATTAACTCAAAATGAATTAAAGACTTCTCCATAAGACCCAAAACAATAAACTGTATGCAAGAATACATCGGTACTAAATTTGTAGACCTTGGGTCCAGAAAGTACTCTATGAACCTGACTCAAAGACAAGAGAAGTAGAAACAAAAATAAATGAATGGGACTATATCACAATAAGAAGCTTCAGCACAAAAAAAAAAAAAAATAAGAAGAAGAAGAAGAAGAAGCTTCAGCACAACAAAAACAAAAAAATAAATAAAAGCAAAGAGACAACCAATAGAATGAAAAAAAAATTTTTTTGCAAACAACACCTCTGATAAGGGGTGAATATAAAAAATATATAAAGAACTCATACAACTTAACAGTAAAAAACAAATAATCCCACTTTTTAAAAATAGGCAGAGGAGGAGGAGCAACAAAATAGCAGTGTGAGAGAGACCTCTGAAAAATTCCTCTGGAGATTACAACTAATAAAACATCTATACCTCAACCAAAGACCACACAATGCACAATCACAGCTAAAAAACAAACAAAAACAAAAACAAAAACAAAAAAAACAAAAAAAAACAAAAAAAAAACAGCTCATCACATTAAGTTACCTGCAGGTAGGCAGAGTGATAAACATAGAAGAAATATAAGGGGAAGTGCAGAGACACGGCCATGTGTGGGTTCCCACTTGGAACTCTACTGCTGAAGGAGGAAGAAAGAAGAAGGCAAGTAGGAGAGTGCCCTGGACCTCAGTCCATCCTCAGGACAGAGAAAAAGGGACCCAGAAAGGGAGATGTGAAATACCACCACAAAACATCACTTTGGCCCCCAAGATGTGGAGATAAGTTCACAAAATGCAGTGGCCAAATTTTATTCTGGTTCCCACAGGAAGGGAAGCAACTAGTCAGAGAAGCCATGGCACTACAGCTCAGGCCAGAAAAGAGAAGAGAGAGCACATTTTTTGCCCCACAACAAGCACAGTCTAAAAGACCAGCATAAAGGACTGACCCCAAGGGTCAGGGCAGAATTTCCATGCCAGGCAAACTGAGAACAGAATAATGCAATCATGCCCAAACTCCCTGCAAGACACCCAGAGTCACAGGAAAAAAGAAGCCACAAACACCCTTCCACCACAGACCTCAGTCAACCCACTGTCAGAGGTGAACACAAAAATAAAAAATAAAATAAAAAATAAACTGCAGCAGCAAGCCCAGAGAGGTTGCCAAAATGAGAAAACAAAAAAAGGAAGCTCAAAATAAGTCTGATCAACAGATAATAAACCTAAATATATGAACACAAATGACCAATCAGGAACAGAGATCAAAACAATAATTATAAAAATCCTTAAGAAGCTGAATGATAACTTGAATGAATAAAAAGAGCAAACATTAAAGAAGGCTTACAAAACATTATAAAGGACCAGTCAGAGATAATGTCTACATTAACTAAAATAAAGAACAGAATAAAAGTCACCAAACTAGATAAAATAGAAGCATAATGTAGTCATTTACAGGAAAAGCCAGCACAAAACACAAAACCAAAACAGATATAAACTAAAATATAAAACAAATAATGGTTTGAGATTTCTCTGGGACAATATTAAGTGTAAAAATATTTGAATCATAGGCATACCAGAAGAGACAGAGGAAAAGCAAGGGATAGAGAAATTATTTGAAGAAAAAAATGACTGAAAGTTTTCCTAACCTGGAGAAGGAAATAGACATATAAGCTTAGGAAGCACAGAGAGTCCCAAAGAAGATGATCCCAAATAGGAACACACTGAAACACATCATAATTAAAATGGCAAAAATTAAAGGAAGAGAAAATTCTAAAAACAGGAAGAGAAGTCCAAGTAGTAACTTATAAGGGAACATCCATTCAACTCTCAGTGGATTTCTCACCAGAAACTTTACAGGCCAGAAGGGAGTGACAGAATATATTCAGCGTGATGAAAACCAAGGATCTACAACCAAGAATAATGTATACAGCAAGGTTAGCATTCAAAATTGAAGAACAAAGAGCTTCTCAAATAAGAAAAATCTATAGGAATTCATCACCACCAAACCAGTACTACAAATAACATTAGAGGGACTTCTTTAAAATGGAAGGAGAGATAGGAGAGCAAGTAAAATAAGAGAAAGAAATGGAGAAATGTCATTTTATTGTTACAAGGCAATAAAAAGGGGGAAGAAATCAAGAAGTACAAATTTGTAGTGACAGAATAATCACAAGGTTATAAAATACAGCATAGAGTACATAGTCAACAACATTGCAATAACTATGTATAGTGTTAGAAGGGAACCAGAGGTTTCAGAATGAGGATTTAGTAAATAAATGACTCATCACTGTGCTGCACACCTGAAACTATTATATATTGCAGGTTGACTGTAATTGAAAAATAGAAAAAAATAAACAGAGGACCTAAACAGACACTTTATCCATAAAGACATACAAAGAGCCAACAGATATATGAAAAAATGCTCAACGTTTTTAGCTATTAGGAAAATGCAAATCAAAACCACAATGAGATATTACCTCACACCTGTTAGAATGCTATTATCAACAAGACAAGGAATAACAAGCGCTGGAGAGGATGTGGACATCAAGCAACTCTTGCACACTGCTTGTGGAATGCAAATTGGTACAACTGCTATGGAAGATGATGTGGAGGTTCCTCAGAAAATTGGGAATGGACTTACCATATGACCCAGCATTCCCTCTTCTGGGGATCTACCCAAATAAACTTGAAATTCTTAGTCCACAAAGACTTATGTACTCCACTGTTCATCGCAGTGCTGTTCACGGTGGCCAAGACATGGAAACAACAAAAGTGCCCTTTGATAGATGACTGGATAAAAAAGCTGTGGTACATATACACAATGGAATATTACTCAGCTATAAGAAAAGATGAAATACTGCAATTTATAACAAAATGGATGGACCTAGTGATCATCATGCTAAGTGAAATAAGCCAGACAGAAAAAAAACAAGAACTACATGACTTCACTCATCTGCAGAATATAAAACAAAGCAACAAAGAAAAAACAAATAAACAAAAAACTCATGAACACAATCAGTAGTTTAAGGTTATTTGGGAGTAAAGTGGGTGGGAGAAGAGGGAGGGATGGGAAAGGAGGTATGGGGAGCCAAATATATGGTGATGGAAAAAGAACTCACACTGGGTAATGAACATATAATGCAACAGACAATGCACAGTAGAATTGTACACCTGGAACCTATGTAACTCTTGATAACCAATGTCACCCCAATTAGTCTAACAATAAAAATATGTTTATATTTTAAAAATGAGGACCTAAATGAATAAAATCAGATATGAGAGAGAAGTGAAAACTTGTACCACAGAAATACAAAAAAATTATCACAATATATTACAAAAATAATATATGCCAGATAATTGAACAATATGGAAGAAATGAATAAATTCCTAGAAATATACAATTTTCAAAGACTCAATTAAAGAAATAGAAAATCTGCAAAAGTTTTCTACTACTAATGAAATCAAATTTTAAAACTCCCAACAGTAAAACTCATGAAACAATGGCTTCACAGGTGAATTTTGCAAAACATTCAAAGAAGAATTAACACCTATGTTTTTCAAAATATTACAAAAAATTGAAAAGGAACAAAAACTCTCAAGCTCATTTTGCAATGCCACCATTACTCTAATTCCAAAACCAGACAAAGACATTACAACAACAAAAGAAGTTATAGCCCAATATCCCTGATGAACATAGATGCAAAAATTCTCAACAAACTAATTAGAAGACTAATTTTAGCAATATACTAAAAAGATCATACACCATGATCAAGTGGGATTTATTCCTGGGCTGCAAGGTGGGTAAAATATTTGCAAATCAATTAACATGATATACCACATAAACCAAGTGAAAAATAAAAATTATTACATCAATAGATGCAGATAAAACATTTGACAATATCAAGGATTCATTTATGATTTTTTTTTAAAAGCTCTCAGCAAAGTGGAATAGAGAGAGCATACCTCAGCATAATTAAGGCTATACACAACAAACCCACAGTTAATATCATACTCAATGGAGAAAAGCTAAAAGTTTTCCTCTTAAGATTAGGAACAAGACAAAGATCACCATACTTACAACATTTATTTAACATAGTATTGGAAACTACAGCAATCAATCAGACAAGGAACCTATGTAATTTTTGCTAACCAAAGTCACCCCAATAAATTTAACAATTAAAGAAAATAATAATAATGCAATAAAAAATGAATTTTTTAAAAAGTCAAGGAAAAGGAACAAAGGCATCCAAATTTGAAAGGAAGAAGTAAAACTGGCATTACTTACAGATGATGTCATACTATATATGAAGAACCTGAAAAATTCCACCAAAAATACTATTCAAACTCATAAATGAATTCAGTAAAGAAGCAGATTACAAAAGCAATATTCAGAAACTGGTTGCATTTTTATACACCAGTAATGAACTACTAGAAATAAATTAAGAAAACAATTTCATTTACAATTGCGTAAAAAAATAACTAGGAATAAACTTAACTATGGAGGTAAAAGACCTGTACTTGGAAAACTAATAGAGACTGAAAAAAAGAATTGAAGAATATACAAATAAATGAAATCATACACCATGCTCGTGAATAGAAAAAAAATAATCAAAATGTTCATACCTCCTAATGCAATCTATTGATTCAGTGCCTATCAAAATACCAATAACATTTTTCAGGACAAATAATTCTAATGTTATTGAAAATGAAAAAAGACCTCTAGTAGCCATAGAAATCTTGAGATAAAAGAGAACAAAATTGGAGATATTACACTACCTGATGTCAAGCTATACTACAAAGCTATAGTAATAAAAACAATATGGTAATGGCATAAAAAGCAGACACGTGGGTCAATAGAACTGAATAGAGAACTCAGAAATAAACCCACATCTATATGGACATTTAATCTGTTACAAAGATTTGCAAGAACACACAGCAGTGTAAAGACAGTCTATTCAATAAATGGTGCTGAAAAAAAACTGTATAAATAAATACAAGAAAATAAACTTGGACCACCATCTTAACACCATACACAAGAATAAACTTGAAATGCATTAAAGACTTACATGTAGGACCCCTAAACTTAAAGAAAAACATAAGCAGTAAACAATTTGACATTGATTTTAGTGACTTTTTTTAATGATCTATCATCTCAGACAAAAAAATTATAATATATAAATATATAAACAAATGAAACTATATCAAACTAAATAGTTTTTGCACAGCAAAGAAAATGAAGACAGCCATCTGAGTGCCAGAAGATATTCACCAATTATATAATACATCTGACAAGGGACTAATATGCAAAATTTATAAAGAATTCAAACAACTTAACATCAAAAAACCAAAGAATCCAGTTAAAAATGGGCATAGGGTCTAAATATACATTTCTCCAGAGGACATACAGATAGCCAATAAGCAGGAAAAAATACTCAAAGTCATTAATCATCAAAGAAATGCAAATTAAAACCACAGAAAGATATCACCTCACATGTCAGAATGGCTATGATCAATAAATCAACAAAGAGATGTTGGCAAGGATTCAGAAAAAATGGGACCCTCATACATTGTTGGTGGAATTGCAAATTAGTGCAGCCACTATTGAAAATAGTTTGGAGGTTCCTCAAAAAATTAAAAATAGGACTACCTTTTGACCTAGCAATTCCACTTGTGGGTATTTATCTAAAGAAATCCAACACACTAATTCAAAAGTACAAATATACAAGGGCTGTCCAGAAGAAAAAAATGCAGCCATAAATGCCTCTGTTTCCTATATTATGTGGCTGGATACTTTCTGAACAGCCCTCATATATGCATCTCTATTTTCATTGCAGAACCATTTATAATAGCCAAGATATAGAAGCAACTCAAGTGCTCAAAAATAGACAATTGGATAAAGGAGATATAGTACATAAATACCATGAATATTACTTGATCATAAAAAAATAAAATTTTACCATTTGTGAAAACACGGGTGAACATAGAGGCAGGCTGATTCAAAAAAAAACCCTTTACCCACTTTAGTCAGGATATGCATATTTGCGGGCACAATGAAAATTCTACAGATGATTACTCTTTCTGAAAATTTAAAGTCAAGCTATTGTGTGTTTTCTTATAAAGTCTAATACAGCCAAACAGAATTGGAATTTCATTTGTGTAAAACTATTAATATTAAATTGTTCTGTTCATTAAAGAAAGATCAATTGTATTTCTACACTTTTGTATCAAACAACTAAAAGAATTAATTAAAATAACAAATTCAAAATACATAGGAATCAAATTATTGAAAGGTATGTAAGGCATTTACACTGAAAACTACAAAACAATGATGAGAGCAATTATAACAGAACTAAATAAATAAAAATATAGATTATATTTATACATAATATTAAGGTGTCCCCTCTCCCCATATACAGAGATTCAAATGTAATCCTAAAAACACAGAAGAATCTGTTTAAATGGCATCTACAAGCCAAATATTGTATATGTGAGCATCAAAATTACTAATCACGGGATTACTGTTTTTCTATTCCAATTTCATATTTTCTATCTACATTTCTACCACTTTCTGAATCACTCAGCAATGGGGCGTTAATGTGAATTCAATAGTGAGAGTAAAATAGATTTACTACATCATGCTTTTAGCATAAATATTTGAAATAATGTTGCCAAAAATCTGAAATTATTTAAAATTTTATCTTCACAAAGAAAGCATAGAGTTGGTAGTCCCAAATAAGAGCATGCTCCAAATACTTTTGTTAAAACATTCTTTACATTGAAAATAAAATTATGCAATTTCCTTTCATAGGCATTCTAAATTATGGATATACTAGATATAGAAAGAACATTTGTATTACATTAATAGTGTCACTATGATTAATATTAGAATTAACTATATTTTCTTGTCAAAATAAGGGGTTAGGATCCAAACAGACTTTCAATAGTTGTTTGTTGATTAAACAATAAGTAGTAGAGATAGGACCTGGGCCCTAAATGTCAGGAACCAACCAAAAATTGATAGAAATTCCATGGAGACTTAATACTTAAAGAAGGTGTAATTAGCAATACAAAACTGAAAATGTAATCAAATAAGAAAGAAGAAAAAATACTCAATTTCTTACTATTTGTGCTCTTACAGGATACAGATTTATATATATGGTAAATTCTGATTTCTTCTCTACTTATGGAGGGAACATTCTGATCCATTTAATCTGAAGGTTATTTTAATATAACAATAATATGTTTGGACACTCCACTGTTCAGTCTGACCTAGGCTCTTTTAACAAGTTTTTCTCATTTTAAAATCTGTAGCTCAGTGAGGTACCAGATCAAAGTGCTCTGTGCCATCAATTAAACAAAATATAGCTCATTGTCTTATCAACAAAGTACCAGAAAGAAACCTTGGCCTCATTAGCACTGAATTCTCACTACAGAACGAATAGCAGAGATTTTCATAGTATCATCACTGTTACTTCAGAAATGATCATCTGATAAGCCAGCATTTATTTCTTATAGTATTTGTTTCTATATAATGCCAATATCTATGTAGAAAACAAATGTTTTATGTTATGCTAATTTGAAATTTGTGATCATTTAAATCTTGTTCTTAGATTCACATCTGTAAACAAATTAAAAAGAAACAATGTAGATGTATAAAAGTATATGGTTTAACCTACTATTAAAAGTATTACTTCACATATATTTACATAAAACTAAAGTGATAAACAGATTATTTTAATTTCTGATAGCAAGTACACATGGATTACATTTAGTAAATGAGATAATGTACATAAATTTATAGTCTGTAAACTATAAAAATCTCTACAAGCTCTAACAAGTTCTGATGTTTAAACTGTACTCACTAAACTTTGTTTTCTAGTGGCACTAGGAAAAGTTAGCTGAATAAGAAAATTCACTAGTCATTGTGAGACTTTGGGACAGTCACTTTTGCCTTTGTTTTCTCTTCTGTAAAATGGAACATTTGCGTATGTAAACTTAAACCTATTTCACACTCTAATATTCTTTAAGTCAAATCGTATTTATTAAGAGCCTACAATTTTAATAAGAATAAAAGCAATGTAGAAAAAAATTAAAAATGTTGTTAACATCATAAAAAGAACCTAAATTAGAAAAGTAAATAAATAATATAAGAACTTAAAATAAAAATAAATAGATGTGATATGGAGTAGTTAAATATAACTCAAAAGACTTTGAACAGCAATTTGACTCTTGAAGACAGAATACATATTTGTTTATAGGAGGTAAGTATGATGAACAGGAGAGAAATATAGCAACAGACTCAAAGTTATTTGTACAATAAGGACTTTGCACATCTAAAGGTAAAGATTTAAATTGAGAAGCTGCAAAATAAAAAATTGAAAAGATAAAAATAACCTTAGCAAGAGAAAGTTTTGTGTACAAGCATGAGGCTAAGAAATACCTAAATATTAATGGAATAGTGTCTGGAGCTTTTGAACCATGGAATGTTAGAAGAAAAAAGCATTTAAAAAAGATAAATATGAAACTGGTATGCAAAGTATCATGGAGAGGAAACCAGAGCCAGAATACAGAATTATGGGGACATTTTTCTAGTAAAGGTTGTGGTAATAACATTGTTGGTGTGAATGCAAAATAAAGAGAGAGATGAGAAATGTTCTGAAATAAAGAAGCAAAATAACTTGACACCTAACCAGATATGATAAGTAATTTTAAAAATCAAAAGAGAACTTTTGTGAGAGAAAAATAACTTTGAGTTTTGAAATTTTAACTTTAAGGAAAGTATAGAAATACTCTGAAGGCAATTGGATACATTTGAAAACAGTGACATCTTGAAGTCAAATAAAGAGCAAAAGGCCCAAGAATTAGATATGGAAAATAGTCACTTTCAGAAGGTGAAGAGATGAACCTATAGCGACAATGATGTATGACCAATAGGGAGAGAGAAAAATGGCAATATAATGTAAATTGTGACTGGTGAGGAAACTAGGTGAAGCTAAAAGAATTAAACAGACTATGTTGCATTTACAACCCATGGCTTAATGGCAAATGAAGTTTAATAAAAGCCTAAAGGGAGAAAAGAAACAGTCAACTTAGTTGACTATAAGTGTAAAATTTAAATATTGTAATATAATTTGAGAAAAACCTAAGGGCAGGTTGAATTTATCTCTGCTTACTGAACTTTTCTTAGAAATTTATCTTAAATTTAAATTAACTATAAGAGGGACACTAGCATACTGTATGTCAGTACACATTTGGCATAGTTCTTAGTACAGTGTCAGTGCTTATTAAAGAGCCTGGAAAAAAGGGAAAAGATAGGAAGGTAGAAAGGAAAAAGAAAGAATGAGAAAAAGAGAAAGAGAGGGAAGAGAAATAAAGGAACCCAAAAGGGAGTGACTAGGCAAATAATAGAACTTAAAACATTATATGAGAATAGAGTAGATCCTAAAAGTTCTCATCACAACATTAAAAAATATTTGTAATCATGTGTGGTTATGCATGTTAACTATGATATGTTAACTATGCATGTAAATATGCATGTTACTGTGATAATCATTTTGCAATATATACATATATCAAATTATTGTGTTATACACCTAAAACTAATACAATTTACATGTCAATTATATCTCATTTTAAAAAATGATGCTGGGTGATGAACACACAACATATAGATGATGTATTGTAGAATTGTACACCTGGAACCTATGTAATTTTTACTAACAAATGTCACCCAAATAAATTTAACAATAAAAAGAAAAATGTGTGTGTATACGTATGTATGTATGTATGTATGTGTGTGTGTATATATATATATATATATATATATGTGTGTGTGTATATATATATATATATATATATGAAAATTAAATATTTTCAGCCTTAACACAGTAAGTATTTTAGAGAAACAGACCTGAAAACACACAAAGACTTTCATATGGAAAAGAAATTGCACTTATTTTTTGGCACTCAATAAAATGACAAAAGTAAAACAAATCCAAGGGTCTAATTTTATACAATATAGAAGAAAGATTTTCTCATAATTAAAGGTATCCAAAACTTAAATTTGTATACTTAAGCCTTGAATGCCAACATAGGAGAGAGATATTTTGAAAAATTAGACATTTCTTGGGAGTTCCCTGATGGTGTGGTGGCTTAAGGCTTCCGCGCTGGCACTGTCAGTGCTGCGGCCTGGGTTTGATTCCCAGTCAGGGAACTACCCACATACCAAAAAGCAAAAAAAAAAAAAAAAAATTAGGCATTTCTCACATTTTGATGGTTGGAGTGTAAATATGTATAATATATTTATAGAGTAATTTGGTCATTGCTAACAAATGTAAAATTGTGTATTCTTTCTGACACAACAATTTTATTTCTAGGAAAATATTCCAACATGTATATGAAAAGATATATAGAAGTATATTCAATTCAGAGTTGTATTGAATAGAAAAAGGAAAACAAACAGAAATTATTGAAGGAAAGTACATTCATAACAGCAAAAGTAAAGAGTTATTTAAAAGAATGAGGTTTATCTGGCTGTGCAATATGAAAAGTTGCCCAAAGATTACTTATTGCTGCTAAAAACAAAAACAAAACAAAACAAAAAACTAGCTTGAGAGGAGTGTTTTCTCTTTCCTATTGCTTGAAATTTTCTTTTAATAATGTAAAATGTTATTTTAATACTTAAAGGGGAAAATAAACTAAGTTGCCAATTATGAAAACATTCAGAAAAAGGTTGAACAATTACAGGATTTGTAGCAAGCATTTTTATATCAGATTAAAGTTCGACTAACTGGCTTTAGGATTTTACCTAATTCTAAAAACATTATGATTTTAATGTCATGTAGATAAAAAAGCCCACACCATTTAATGTAAAAGAGGAGTCAAAGATAATATGGAATGGGCATAAACCAGTTGTTTATTCACTGAAACATGACTTTGACAATAGTTTCAGAAAAGCCGTGAAGACAAAAGGCAGATCAAGTATGATTTTAAAGGTGTGGCTGATAAAAAGAAATAATGATTGAATAAGCAATTCACTCCAAAGAAGTAAAAATGAGAAGAAAAATCAATATGGTAGTTTTGTGGTTCAAGCTAAGATATAGAAAAACATGCATGTTTGGAGGAAGAGAAAAGAGAAACTTTAGTTTGTAAAACATAAATGAACGCTATTTTGCATAGCTCAATACTCATGTATATATTTAATAGTTTGGTCAAAAAAATCTAACACCCAGTTTTCACCCATTCAGCTATACTATTCTTTCTTTCAGAATAAATTTACATGTTAATTACTATATGTTTTTCCTAGTACAGAGGCTTATTTTAAAATGGAAGTTGGTATTTCATTGAAGTTTTTATTTGCATTTCCCTAATAACTAGTGAGAAAAAACAAATAACCATATAATTTCACTCATATAAAGATCACAAAACTGAAAGCAATACAAAAACAAAAACTTATGGACACAACTAATAGTTTAGTGGTTAGTGGTTATCTGAGAGTATGGGGGGGGGGAGATGGGAGAGAAGGGACAGGGCCTCAAATATATGGTGATGGAAAGAGAACTGACCCTGGGTGATGAACACATAACACAAAACATAGATGATGTATTATGTAGTTGTACACCTGGAACCTATGTAATTTGTACTAGCCAATGTCACAGCAACAAATTTAACAATTAAAAATATAGAAATTCATTTAATATTCCACTCAGTAAAGTAATAAACAAGCAGTTACTAAATCACTTTCTAAAATAACTTCATTTAAAAGTTATTTATTATGAATAAAATTTTAAAAAACATATGCAACAAAATGGAACTATTTCTGTTACCTAAATGGAAGTTCTAGAGATTTAATTATTATTGTTTGGCATTAAATAGGAATAATGTCTTGCTACTAAAATTTTCTGATGACTCAAGAAACATGCAACAATTATTTAAACAGTAATTGACTCCATTAGTATAAAAGTTAATTTATGTCCAAGCATAATAAACATGAGCCATTATCATCTAGGTTTATCTCTATTTACTGAGTGAATATGTTGAAACTGCAAAATCTTATTGAAGTACAAAATGAAGAGTTCTATTTGAAAGATATACTCAACTATATCTTCATCACTGGGTATTTGTGAGGGCTTGCACATTGCTTTCTCTGCCATGCCAGACTAGAGGAGCTGAAAACAAAGAACAAAACACTTTTAAAATTACTTTAAAAGGCTACATTTCTACTATATAATTTAGATCAATAAGGGAGTCTAATATAGACATTATCCCAGGTTTTGGCTTTCAGTCCACACTATTGATTTGTTTTAAACCATGGCTATTTTGCTAGGCAGACTTCTATATAATATATAATATTCAACTTATAAAGTATAATAATATGAATATGTTTTACCATAAACATGCCAAAAGCATCTAAAGAAAAAATAAACTCCTTTTTGAAATCAAAAGGACAAAGTCCTTTAAAGGACTCCCTGAGCATATGAAGGGAAGTAGAAAATTTTGCTTTCAAAAGTTCTAAAAGAATAAGGAAGACATTTATGAGTACTTACTTTTCCAGAGTAGATTACCAAGAGAGACTGGGGTGTTGGAGTGTGCTAACTGAAGAAGAATTGGAAAAACAGAACTTAAAAAAATCTAAACAAGTTCATTAGACACTAAGCTGAATTAATGACAGTTATCATTTATGAAGCTCTTATTATGGACCTAGCATTGTGCTGAGTGTTTATGTGCATTACTTCCTTTAGTCTTTATGGTAGATATGAGATACATATATTTTCATTGCTATATGCAAGGTAAGAAAATTTAGATTCAAAAAATTAAGTAACTTACCTGCTTAAGATTTCAGCTATGCAGACACAGGTCTGAACTGACTCCAAAATTGATGTTCTTTCTATTTGTGGATGAAATAGTCACTGTGTTTGCAACTGTTTGGAGGAAGGGAGGAGAGGTACAAAAGAGCATGCTGTGCTGATTGATAAGCAGAACTGCCTTCAAAGAATGTTACACTATATTTAGTCAACACAAAGATACTGAGAAAGTAAGACATGTTTTAAAAGAAAATATTATAGATGGGTACAGCAAAGACTAAAGCGAACAGAATTAAACAATGGTTTCTTCATTTGCTATATCCTGAGGATAATTTCACTTTAGTATGTAGATTTATTTCATGTTTCTCTAATGATAAATAGCACTCTCTAATACAGATAGTGTTCTGGTCTATAATATGATTTACTCTAGTATGTATAAAGTTTCTGCTATATTATTTAGCAGAATGTTAACAGTGAGTTGCAGTTTCTGATATTTAATTGCAACCAATAAATAAACATTTAAACCACAACAAAAAAGGATTTCTTCTTGACTTTTTATACTTATTTTCTCTCAGAGTTCAAAGTTACTATAAATTCAAAAGTCTCAAGTTTCAGTTATGCAGATAAAAACATTCTAGAGGTATGATGTACAACATTGTGACTATAGGTAATAAAAAGAGAGGACAAGACAGTGACTGGGGAGGAGATCCTTAAAACCTCTCCCAGAAAACACAATTAAATGGTCATCCAGAAGCCAAGAAAGAAAACCCCAAGTGACACAGTAGCAACTGAGAAATCCACACATTGCAAGAAAACACCTGAAGGTTAGATAGAGGGAAGTGAGTGAAAGAGAAGGGAGGGAGCAGAGACAGATTGCGATGGGACCACATCACTGCTCACTAAAGGAACTAGAAAGAAATCAGAAAGCAGCAGGATACATGAAAGGGAGGCTGCCAAAGTGGCAAGAAGAGGGAAAGCCAGAGTAGCAAAACACTGGGAGATTATGAGGGAGTTTGATCTTAAAGCATCGTGTTAGGGACAAAACCTGGGAGCCAGCCTCTGAAACTTTTAAGTAACAAGAAAGCTGAACAAGGACTCTAAACAGTTGCAGGCCAAAATATAGCCACAGAGACAGCACCACGGCTCCTGGTGCCCCCGTGGCCTGCAATACACACACGTAAGCAGCAACACCACAGAGCCACGGTTCCGGCCCATAGTGGAGACACACTAGCCACCCTCACGCTACCCTTGGCATCAGGCCTAGAGCTTTAGACCTGTGTCTTACACATGCTTAGTTCCCTCACTGTGTGCTCTCGCAGGACCTGTGTCTCCTGGCTGGTGGTGCGCCTGTAGCCAGCACCCTCCCACATACCCAGCGATCTCACAGGGCCTGCGGATTCTGGATCACAGAGTGCGGGCACCTAGCATTCTTGCACGGCCTGCCTCTCCTGGTCCGTAGGGCACATGCACCCATCACCCTCGCACACACCCAACAATCTTGCCAGACTTGCAGATTTTGGCCCATGGAGTGCGTGAACCCAGTTCCCTTGTCCACACCAAGTGATCACACAAGGCCTATTGATTCTGGCCCACAAAGTGTGTGCACCCAGCGCCCTCACCCAGTGCCCTTGCATGCACCCAGAGATCTGGCAGGGCCTATGGATTCCATCCCATGGAGCGTGAGCACCCGGTGCCATTGCACAGCACTCACAAGCTGCATGCACCTCCAGGACCATGCTGCACATGCTCCCAGTGCCTTCATGTAGTGCACACTTGCAGGCTCAGCCCTGAAGGGCTGCTGTAGAAAAGAATCACTGGAACATTCCCGGAGTAAAGCACTAGAGAAGAAAGAGAGGTAGATTCGACAATGTTTTCCCCAACCAGTGAGAGTGGCCTTGGCGTGCATAACATCAATGTCCCCCATCTTTCCTAGCTTCTCCCCAAAATGGCAGGAGGCGGAGCTGCCCCGGCATGCACTTTGTTGGCCTCTCTACTCTCCTACAGTCTCCCCAACAAACTGCAGGAAGCAGAGGCACCACAGCCCAAGGTGCTCCACTTCTGAACCCAGATCAAGACAAGAGATAAGGTATAAACACCTCCCCTCTCTCCCAAAACTTGCCCCCCCAGTGCCACCTAGTGTCTGCTCTATAGCAAGACACCAAAAAATACTAATCAAGGAAAGAAAGAGAGCTTCTGGACTCTGCCGAAAATAATGCCCTCATGCCAAAGAGAACCCAGCAGACAATCTAAATACTGTAGGATATAAAGCTGCTCAGAAGGATGAAAAATCTTCAGAAAATGATCTCATAGACCTAGAAATTTCTGAACTAAGTGACAGGAATATTAAAGTAGCTGTTCTGAAGGCTCTGAGAGAAATAGAAATATACTGGCAGAATACCACAGCTGAGATGAATGCTCTCAGAAAGAAAATCCCAGAATAAAAGAAACAATTTAACAAAGAAATTGAAACCATAAGAAAGATTGAGATGGAAATTTGAGAAATAAATAAAACAATAAAAGAAGTGAGAAATGAAATAACTGCCAAAGGAAATTGAACCAACCAGATGGAGAAAGAATAAGTGATATTGAAGACCAGAAAATAGAAACATCTCAGAAAGGGAAAGATAAGGAATGGAGAACCAAAAGGATTGAAAAAACTCTGAAAAAACTACCTGACTCCATGAGACAAAACATCAGGATAATAGGATTAGAAGAAGGAACAGAGAACATTCTCAAACAAATAGTAGACAAGAATTTTCCAAACCTATGAGAAGATCTGGAACTCCAAATTCAAAAAGAAAATACATCTCCTAGGTACCTGGACCCTAGGAGATCTTCTCCAAGATGTATTGTACTAAAGATAACAAAAACTAGAGGCAAATAAACAGTTTTCAAGGCCTCCAGGGACAAAAGAACTATAACCTTCAGAAGAAAACCCATCAGGCTGGCATAAGACTTTTCAGCAAAAACTCTACAAGTCAGGAGGTAGCAGAATCAAATATTCAAAACTTTAAAGGAGAGAAATTCCCAGCCAAGAATAAATTGTCCAGCAAAATTATCCTTCAGATATGAACAAGGAATAAACACCTTCCCAGAAAAACGGAATCTGAGGGAATTCATCAGCACAAGGCCAGCAATTCAAGAAATAATAAAAAAGCCTCTTCGACCTGGAAAAAAAAAAAAAACAGGCTAAATGGAATAGAGTTGGGATAACAAGAAAGAAACAAAAATAAAACAAAAAGTAATGGCCACAGAAAATCTTCATATATTAATCATTGCTCTAAATGTTAATGAACTGAATTCACCAATAAAAAGACACAGAGTAGCAGACTGGATGAAAAAACAAAACTCATCCATATGCTATCTCTAAGAGACACATCTCAGTCATAAGGACAAACAGACTCTGAGTTAAAAAATGAGGAAAATACTGCAAGCAAATGTTAACCAGAGAAAATCAGGAGTTTTCATTCTGATATCTGATTAAATAAACTTCAGATTAAAAAGATAATAAGAGACAAAGATGCAAATTACATAGTGATAAAAGGCACAACACAACAACAAAACTTAACACTAATTAATATATATGATCCCAACCAGGAAGCACCAAAATAAACAAAGCAACTACTAACAGATCTGAAAGGAGAAACTGACAAAAGCACAATCATTGTGGGAGACTTAAACATCTCCTTAACAGCAATGGACAGATCATCCCAACAGAAAATAAATAAGAAAATATCAACTCTAAATGACACATTACAGCAATTGGACATAACTGACATTTACAGAACACTTCATCCAGCAAAAAGGGCCTACACCTTTTTTCTAGTGCATATGAAACATTCTCAAGGATAGATCACATGCTGGAACATGAAAGTAGCCTCAGCAAATTCATACCAATTGTATTCTCAGACCACAAAGCTTTGAAATTGGAGATCAAATGTAAAAGGATAGCAGAAGAAAAACACACATATACATGGAAATTAAACAGCATTTTATTAAAACATGACTGGATAAAAGAACAAATAAAGGAAGAACTTAAAAATATATCAAAACTAATGACAATGAAAGTACAACATATCAAAATTATTGGGACACAGTGAAAGCAGTTGTAAGAGGGAAATTCATATCATTACAGACCTATCTTAAGAAACAAGAAAAATCACAAGTAAACACCTTAGCATCTCATCTTAAGAAATTAGAAAAAGAAGAGCAGAGAATATTCAAAATCAGAACAAGAAAAAAATAATAAAAATTAAAGCAGAACTAAATCAATTTGAGAATAGAAGGACAATAGAAATTTAATATTACAAAGAGCTGATTCTTAGAGAAAAATCAACAAAATTGACAACTCCTGTTTAGACTAATCAAAGGATGAAAGGAAAGGACCCAAATATCCAAAATTAGAAATAAAAAGGAATAAATTATCACTGATGTCACAGAAATACAAACAATTATGAGAAAATATTGTGAAGGTCTTTATGCCACTAAATTTAACAACCTAGAAAAAATAGACAAGTTTCTAGAAACTTATAGCCTACCTAGACTGAACCAAGAAAAACTGGATAATCTAAATAGACCAATCACAGTAAAGAAATTAAAATGATTATCCACAATCTCCCTAGTGGCAAAAGCCCCAGACCAGATGGTCTCACCAATGAGTTCTACCAACCATTCAAAGAAGAACTAATACTTATTCTCCTCAGACCCTTCCAAAAAAATGGAAAAGGAAGCAATACTTCCTAACTCATTCTATGAGGCCAACATTACCCTAATACTAAAGCCTGGTAAAGACAACACAAAAAAAGAAAACTGTAGACCAATATCTCTGATGAACATAGATGCGAAAATTATAAACAAAATATTAGCAAATAGAATACAACAATGCATCAAATAGATCATAAATCATGATCAAAGTTCAACATACAAAATCAATGTGAAACACAATGTAAATAAAATAAAAGATAAAGACCATATGGTTATATCAATTGGTGCAGGAAAAGCTTTCACAAAGATACATCTATTTATTATCAAAACACTGAAAAAAATGAGTATACAAGAAAATTATCTCAACATATTAAAGCCTATGTATGACAAAACCTCAGCTAACATCATACTGAGTATGGAAAAACTGAAGCCTATTCCCCTAAAATCAGGAACAAGACAGGGTTGCCCCCTGTCACCACAGCTATTTAATATAGCATTGGAAGTTCTAGCCAAAGCAATCAGACAAGAGAAAGGAATCAAAGGTATCCAAATTGGGAAAGAAGAGGTCAAATTGTCACTATTTGCAGATGACATGATCCTTTATATAGAAAATTTCAGATTCGACCAGAAAACTATTAGAAACAATAAATGAATATAGTAAAGTTGCAGTATAAAAAATCAATGTACAAAAATCAACAGCATTTCTATATACAAACAGCAAATCTTTAGAAAAAGAAATGAGAGAGTCAATCTCTTTTGCTATTGCAACAAAAAGAATGAAATGCCTGGGAATTAACGTAAGAAAGAATGTGTCAAACTTATACATGAAAAACTATAAGACACTTTTGAAAACATTGAAGAGGACACAAAAAAGTAGAAAGAAATTCAGTATTTATGGATAAATGGACTTAACATTTTTAAAATGGCCATATTGCCCAAAGCAATTTACAGATTTAATGCAATTCCTATCAAAATGCCACAATGATACTTTCACAAAATAGATAAAAGAATTACCAGATTTATATGAAACCATAAAAGACCTCAAATTACCGAAGCAATACACCACACACACACACACACACACACACACACACACTCACACACACACACACACAAATAAACCTGGTGGTTTTACACTCTATGACTTAAATTTATATTACAAAGCATCAAAACAGCTTGGAATTGGCAGAAAAACAAAACCATAGACCAATGGAATAGATCTGAAAACCCAGAAATAAATCCACAAAATTATGGACAAATAATTTTTGAGAAAGGAGCAAAAAACATGCAATGGAGAAAGACAGCCTCTTTAGTAGATGGTGCTGGAAAAGCTGGAAAAACATATGCAAAAGAATGAATCTGAGCTGTGAACTCTCACCATATACAAAAATTATATCAAAATGGATTAAAGACCTTCATATAAGACCTAAAACAATAAACTGTAAAGAAGAAAACATAAGTATTAAAATTATAGATTTAGGGCTCAAGGAAGACTTCATGAATCTGTCCTCAAAGACAAGGGAAGTAAAAGCAAAAATAATGAATGCTACTACATCAAATTAAAAAGCTTCTGCACAGCCAAAAAAAAAACCACCAAAAAAGCAAAGAGACAGCCAACTGAATGAAAAAAAAAATATTTGCAAATAACGCATCTGATAAGGATCTAATATCTAAAATATATGAAGAACTAATATGACCTAACAACTACAAAAAAAAAACCAAATAAAAAGTGGGCAGAACAACTAAACAAACACTTTTCCCAGGAAGAAATACAAATGGCCAGCAGACATATGAAAAATGCTCATTCTCATAAATTATCAGGGAAATGCAAATTGAAATCACAATGAAACAGCACCTCACACCTGTTAGAATGGTTATTATCAACAAAACAAGGAATAACAAATGCTGGAAAGGAACTATCTCACACTGCTTATGGGAGTGCAAATTGGTACAACCACTATGGAAGACAGGTCAAGGTTCCTCAGAAAATTGGGAATGGAGTTGCCATGTGACCCAGCAATCCCCATTCTGGGGATCTGCCAAAAAAAATTTAAAACCTTAGTCTGCAAAGACTTATGTACCTCAGTATTCATTGCAGTGCTTTTCACAGTGGCCAAAACATGGAAACAACTGAAGTGCCCTGCGACTGATGACTGGATAAAGAAGCTCTAGTACATATACAGCATGGAATATTACTCAGCTATAAGAAAAGATGAAACACAGCCATTTACAACAATATCAATGGACCTAGAGATCATCATGCTACGTGAAATAAGCCAGATTAAAAAAAACAAAAAATGTATGACTTCACTCATATGCAGAATATAAAACTGAAAGCAAGAAAAATCAAACAAAAAACCCATAGACATAATCAATAGTTTAATGTTTATTTGGGGGCAAATGAGGAGGAGATGAAAGAAGAGGGAGGGTAAGAGATGAGGGAGGAGGAGCTAAATACATGGTGATGGAAAGAGAACTCACACTGGGTGGTGAACTTATTATGCAACAAGTAGACGATACACTGTACAAGTGTACACCTGGAACCTATGTAATTCTTGCTAACAAATGTCACCGCAATAAGTCTAACAATAAAAAATATTTTTTAAAAGAATACCATTGGTATGTTTTCAATCTCTTGAATTTGCTGAGGCTAGTTTTGTGTCTGAGTAAATGGTCTATTCTTGAAAATGTTTCATGTGCACTAGAGAAGAAGGTATAGATTTTATTTTTTTTGCTGTCAGATGTAGTGTCTCATAAATGTCAATTTATCCAATTGCTGTAATATGACATTTAAAGTTGATATTTTCTTATTTAGTCCCTGGCTTATCTGTATATGACTGTTAAGGGAATATTCAATTCTTTTAAAATAACTGTGTTCTTGTCAGTTGCTCCTTACAGATCCATTAGCAATTGCTTTGTATATTTTGGTGCTTCCTTGATTTGGGGCATATATATTAATTATTGTCAACTGTTCTTGTTGTTATATTTTCCTTTTTTACCACTATAGAGTGCCCATCTTTGTCTTCTGTTATCTTTTTTAACATGAAGTTTGTTTCATCAGGTATCAGTTTAACTACTCCTGCTTTTCTCTGGATACTATTTGCTTTCAGTATTGTGATCCATTCTTTCATGCTGAGTCTGTATTTTTGTTTTTGTTTTTGTTTTGGTTTTTTTTATTGCTGATGTTTATATCCTAGAGACAGTACATGATGGGTTTGGTTTTATAATTCAGTCTGTTATTCTGTGTCTTTTTATTGGTGACTTTAGTCCTTTTACATTTAGACTGGTGATTTATATATGAGAATTTTCTATGGTTATTATTTCTTTTTGTTGTTGGTGTCCTAACTCTATTCCATTTATTCTGATGTTTTATTTCAGGTTGAAGAGCCTCATCAATATTTCATGATATGTCAGCCTTGTGCTGGGGAATTCCCTCAGCTTCTGTATCCATGAGAATGTCTTTAATCCTCCTTTATATCTGAATAAAAATTTTGCTAGATAATTTATTCTTGCCTGATGTTTCTGTCTTTTAATATTTTGAAAATTTTATTTCACTTTCTCTTGGCTTGTAGAGTTTCTGCTGAGAGGTGTAATGATTGATTAATTTTTCTTTAAAGGTTATAGTTTTTTTTCCCCTGGCTGACTTAAGAACTGTTTCTTTGTCTTTGGTTTTTGACATCTTTAGTATAATGTGTCTTGAAGAACTGCTAGCGTCCAGATAGCTAGGGGACCTATTTTCTTCTTGAATTTGAGGTTCCAGATTATTCCATAGGTTTGTAAAGTTCTCATCTACTATTTGTTTTATATGCTCTCTATAGAATTGTTTTCTACTTCTTCTTTCCCAGCCTATTATTCTAATAGTGTTTTTTTTTTCTAATGGAGTCAGGTAGTCCTTATAGATTTTCTCAACACTTTTTACTCTTTGGTCCCTATCTTCTTCTTTCTGTGTTGTTTTCATATTTCAATCTTCACTATCACTGATTCTTTCCTCCATATGGTTGGTGTTGTTTTCTATGGCAGTTATTTCATTTCTTACTTCTTTTATTGTATTATTCATCTCTGAACTTCCATCTGATTCTTTTCCTTTTTTTAGATTTTATTGTTAAACTAATTGGGGTGAGTATTATCAGCAAAAATTACACACAGGTTCCCAGTATACAATTCTACAATACATCCTTTATGTGTTGTATTATGTGTTCATCACCCAGGGTCAGTTCTGTTTCCATCACCACATATATGTGTACGTGTCCCTTCTTCTCCACTTCCCTTTCCCCTTCACCTTAGGTAACTACTAAATTGTTGACTGTGTCCATGAATCTTGTTTCTTTGTTGCTTTCAATTTAATGTTCCACGTATGAGTTGAATCATGTAGTTCTTCATTTTTACTGACTATTTCACTTAGCATAATGATCAGTGACCCATTTATGTTTTCATAAATGGCCCTATTTCATCTTTTCTTATAGCTCAGCAGTATACCATTGTGTAAATGTACCAAAACTTCTTTACCTACATCTATCAGAGGACCTTTGTGTTGTTTCCATGATGTGGCCATCATAAATAGTGCTGTGATGAATGTTGAGAGGCACATATTTTTGCAGACTGAGTTTTTTAAGTTATTGGGTAGATACCCAAAAGAGGGATTACTGTGTCATATGGCAATTCTATTCTTAGTTTTTTTTTTAGGAACCTCCATATTTTTCTCCATACTGGTTGTACCACTTTTCATTCCCACCAGCAGTGTATGAGAGTTCCTTTCTCTCCACAACCTCCCCAACATTTGTTGTTCTTTGACTTGTTAATAACGGCCATTCTCACAGGTGTGAAGTGGTATGTCACTGTGGTTTTGATTTGCATTTCTCTAATAGCTAATGAAGTTGAGTATTTTTTAATTTATCTGTTGGCCAGTTGTATGTCTTCCTGGAAGAAGTGTCTATTCATGTCCTCTGCCTATCTTTTAATTGGATTTTTTTTTGTTATTGAGTTGTATGAGTTCTTTATATTTTTTGGATATTAGCCCCTTATCAGTGGAATTGTTAGAAAATATCTTTTTCCATTCAGTTTGTTGTCTTTTTGCTTTTTTAATATCAAATTAAGAAGCTTCTCAATTTGATATAATCCTATCCCTTAATTTTTGCTTTTGCTTCCCTTGCATTTGAGGTCATTTCTATGTGGAAACAATGAAACTTCAAAAAAGAAATGAGATAAACACTACCTTTTGTGACCACAACAAAAAGAATAAAATACCTAGGAATACACTTAACAAAGAACCTGAAGAACGAAGGCAAGATGGTGATTGGAGAAGAGGTCCCTAAAGCCTCTCCCAGAAAACACAATTGAACGGCCACCCAGGAGACAAGAAACCAGACCCTGAGTGACAAAACGGTTGTTGAGAAATCCACAAATCCCAAGTAAACACCTGAAGGTTAGAGAGAAGGGGGCGAGTTGGGGAGAAAGAAGTTGAGCACAGACTTCAACAGGACAATCGCTGCTGACTATTCCAAGCGGCGCAGTTCGGAGGAGGGGAGAGACCATGCGAAATCTGGGATTTGGAGCTGCATGCTGGGGATGGACTTTGGGAGCCAGCCTCTGGAACTTTGGAGTGGTAGAAGGGCTGAGCGAGGACTCTGAACTGCAAAGATGACACCCCAGCTCTAGGCCCCCTGGAGACCTACACAGGGCTGCAGTTCCTGTTCCCAGCCCGCTGCAAAGGTGACCATGCTGCCTCAGGCCAGGCCCACAGCTTTGGACTTATGGAGCGAGCACTTCCTCGTGCACCCCAGGGTTCTGAAAGCAGTGTGAGCCCATAGACAGCCAGATGCTGAATCAGGGCTAGGAAGGAAGACTGATTTTATAGCATTCACCAAAGCCAGCAGAAACAAGCTTCGGAACAGCTTCCCCAGCAAAGGGCAGAAGGCAGAGCTGCCCTTGGAGCGCCTTTGTTGGCCTCTCCCCAGGATATATGCACATAGCCTCCAAAGGCTGTAGGAGATAAACAACCCCCTCTCTCTCAAAACTTGACCCCCAGTGCCACCTAGTGTCTGCCCTACAGCAAGACACCACAAAAGAACTAATCTAGACACTGAACATAAAGCCCTCATGTCAAAGAGGAAGAACCCAGCAGACAGGATGAATTCCTTAAAAACTAAAACTCCTCAGAAAGAACATAAAATTTACTGAGTAGACAGCTTCTTAGACCTGGAAGGGTCTGATTTACGTGACAGAGAATTTAAAGCAGCCATTCTAAAGGCTGTGAGAGAAATGAAAACATCCTGGCAGAACACCATAGCTGAGATAAATAACATAAAAAAGGATATAAGCAAAGTAAAAAAGGAACTCTGTAAACAAAAAAGAACAATTTCACAAAGAAATTCAAAACACATGAAAGATTGAGATGGAAACGCAGGAAATAAATAATATGATAAAAGAAGTGAGAAATGAAATAACTGCCATCGGAAACAGGACCGACCAGATGGAGGAAAGAATTAGTGATATCAAAGATCAAAACATGGAAACAGCTCAGAAAGAGGAAGAGAGGGAATATAGAACCAAAAGGATTGAAAGAACTCTGCAAGAATTATCAGACACCATGAGACAAAACAACATCAAGATAATAGGAATAGAAGAAGGGGCAGAGCAATCTACAGAGAACATACTCAAACAAATCATAGATGAGAACTTTCCAAACTTATGGAAAGATCTGGAACCCCAAGTGCAAGAAGAAAACAGGTCCCCTAGATACTTGGACACTAACAGATCTTCTCCAAGACACATGGTACTAAAGATGTCCAAAACTAAAGACAAAGAGACAATTCTCAAGGCAGCCAGGGAAAAAAAGAACTATTACCTTTAGAGGAAAACCCATCAGGCTGGCATCAGATTTCTCAGCAGAAACTCTACAAGCCAGGAGAGAGTGGAATCAAATATTCAAAAATTTAAAAGAGAGAAACTTCCAGCCAAGAATAAATTATCCAGCAAAATAAACTTTCAGATATGAAGGTGGAATAAAGACCTTCTCAGACACACAAAAGCTGAGGGAATTTCCCAATACGAAGCCAGCACTCCAAGAAATACTGAAGGAGGCTCATTGGCATAAAACATAACATCAGGAAAAATGGAACAAAGGTGGAGCAACAAGAAAGAAACAAAAATAAATAAACAAACAAGCAAACAAAAACAAAGAAAGAAATAAGAAATGGATAAAGGAAATCCTCACATATCAATCATCACTCTAAATGTTAATGGAATGAACTCACCAATAAAATGACACAGAGTAGCAGACTGGATTAAAAAACAGAATGCATCCATATGCTGCCTCCAAGAAACACACCTCAGTTATAAGGACAAACACAGACTCAGAGTGAAAGGATGGGAAACAATACCACAAGCAAATGGTAACCAGAGAAAAGCTGGACTGGCCATACTGATATCTGATGAAATAAACTTCAAGTTCAAAAAGATAGTAAAAGACAAAGATGGTCATTACATAATGATAAAAGGCACAATGCAACAACAAGAAGACTTCACACTAATCAACATATATGCTCCCAACCAGGATGCACCAAAATACACAAAGAAACTACTAACACATTTGAAAGAAGAAATTGATGAATACAAAATCATTGTGGGAGACTTAAACACCCCACTAACAACCATGGACAGATCACCCAAACGGAAAATAAATAAGGAAATAACAGCTCTAAATGACACATTACAGCAATTGGACATCATTGACATTTACAGGACACTTCATCCAGCAAAAAGAGACTACGCTTTCTTTTCTAGTGCACATGGAAAATTCTCAAGGATAGACCACATGCTGCAACACAAAAGTAGCCTCAGCAAATTCAAGAACATCGAAATTATACCACGTGTATTCTCAGACCACAAAGTTTTCAAATTGGAGATCAACTATAAAAGGGAAGCAGAAAAAATCACATATACATGGAGATTAAACAACAGCTTATTAAAAAAGGACTGGATAAAAGAACAAATAAAAGATGAGATTTAAAAATATATAGAAACTAATGACAATGAAAATACAATGTATCAGAATTATTGAGACACATTGAAAGCAGTAATAAGAGGGAAATTTATATCATTATAGGCCTATCTTAAGAAACAAGAAAAATCACAAGCAAACATCTCAGCATCCCATCTCAAAGAACCAGAAAAAGAAAAGCAGACAAAACCCAAAGTCAGCAGAAGGAAAGAAATAATAAAAATTAAAGCAGAGCTAAACCAATTAGAGAACAGAAGGACAATAGAAAAAATTAATATAATGAAGAGTTGGTTCTTTGAGAAAGTCAACAAAATTGATAAACCCCTGGCAAGACTAATCAAAAGGATTAAAGGAAAGGACGCAAATATCCAAACTTAGAAATGAAAGGTGAGAAATTACCACTGATACCACAGAAATACAAAGGATTATAAGAAAATATTATGAAGGACTTTATGCCACGAAATTTAACAACCTAGAAGAAATGGACAAGTTTCTAGAAACGTATAGCCTACCAGGACTGAACCAAGAAGAACTGGATAATCTGAATAGACCAATCAACAGCAATGACATTGAAATGACTATCCATAATCTCCCTAAAGGCCGTGGACCAGATGGTTTCACCAACAAGTTCTACCAAGCATTCAAAGAAGAATTAATGCCTATACCCCTTCCAAAAAATTGAAGAGGAAGCAATACTTACTAACTGATTCTATGAGGCCAACATTACCCTAATACCAAAGCCTGGCAAAGAAAACACAAAGAAAGAAAACTATACACCAATATCTCTGATGAACACAGATGCAAAAATCCTGAACAAAATATTAGCAAATAGAATACAAAAATGCATCAAAAAGATCATACATCATGATCAAGTGGGATTCATCCCGGGAGCATAAGGATGGTTCAACATACGAAAATCAATCAATATGATACACCACATAAACAAAATCAAAGATAAAGTTCATGTGGTCATTTCAATTGATGCAGAAAAAGCTTTCGACAAGGTTGAACATCCACTCATGATCAAAACACTAAATAAAATAGGTATAGAAGGAAAGTACCTCAACATAATAAAGGCCATATATGAGAGACCCTCGGCTAAAATCATACTGAATGGGGAAAAGCTGAAACCTATTCCCGTAAAATCTGGAACAAGACAGGAATGCCCCCTGTCACCACTGTTATTTGATATAGTACTGGAAGTTCTAGCCACAGCAATGTGGCAAGAGAAAGGAATCAAAAGTATCCAAATTGGGAAAGAAGAGTTCTAATTGTCACTATTTGCAGATGACATGATCCTTTATATAAAAAATTCCAAAGATTCCACCAGGAAACTACTAGAAACAATTAACGAATATAGTAAAGTCGCAGGATACAAAATCAATGTACAAAAATCAACAGTATTCCTTTATACAAACAACGAATCCTCAGAAGAAGCAATGAGGGAGTCAATTCCTTTTGCTATCACAACAAAAAGAATGAAATACCTGGGAATTAACTTAACAAAGAACGTGACAGTCTTATACATGGAAAACTATAAGACACTTTAGAAAGAAATTGGAACAGACTTTAAGAGGTGGAAACATATCCCCTGTTCATGGATAGGAAGACTTAACATTGTTAAAATGGCCATTCTGCCCAAAGCAATCTACAGATTTAATGCAATACCCATCAAAATCCCACAATCATATTTTTGTGAAATAGATAAAAGGATTATTAGATTTATATAGAACCATAAAAGACCTCGAATTGCCAAAGCAATACTACATAGAAAGAATAAGTCTGGTGGCATTACACTTCCTGACTTCAATTTATATTACAAAGCATCAATAGTCAAAACAGCTTGGTACTGGCAGAAGAACAGAAATAGAGACCAATGGAATAGAACTGAAAACCCAGAAATAAACCCACAAATTTATGGACAAATAATTTTCGATAAAGGAGCAAAAAACATACAATGGGGAAAAAGCCTCTTTAGTAGGTGGTGCTGGGAAAACTGGAAAAACATATGCAAAAGAATGTACTTGAGCTGTGAACTCTCTCCATATACAAAAATTAACTCAAAATGGATTAAAGACCTTCATATAAGACCTGCAACAATAAACTGTATAGAAGAAGACATTAGTACTAAACCTATAGACCTAGGACTCAAGGAAGACTCCATGAACCTGTCCTCAAAGGCAAGGGAAGAAAAGCAAAAATAAATGAATGGGACTATATCAAACTAAAAAGCTTCTGCACACCAAAAGAAATCATCAACAAGGCAAAGAGACAGCCAACTGAATGGAAGAAAATATTTGCAAATAACGCATCAGATAAGGGTCTAATATCTAAAATATATAAAAAACTAATAAGACTTAACAACAAAAAAAGCAAACAACCCTATTAAAAAGTGGGCCGAAGAACTAAACAGACACTTCTCCCACGAAGAAATACAAATGGCCAGCAGACATAGGAAAAAATGTTCACCCTCATTATCTATCAGGGAAATGCAAATCAAAAACCACAGTGAGATACCACCTCACACCTGTTAGAATGAGTGTTATCAACAAGACAAGGAATAACAAGTGCTGAAGAGAATGTGGAGAAAAAGGAACTCTGGTACGCTGCTGGTGGGAATGCAAACTGGTACAACCACTGTGGAAGGCAGTGTGGAGGTTCCTCAGAAAATTGGAAATGGAGCTACCATTTGACCCAGCAATCCCCCTTCTGGGGATCTACCCAAAAGACTTGAAAACCTTTGTCCGCAAAGACTTATGTACCCCTGGTCATCACAGCACTGTTCACAGTGGCCAAAACATGGAAACAACCAAAGTGCCCTGTGACAGATGACTGCATAAAGAAGCTGTGGTACATATACACAATGGAATATTATGCAGCTGTAAGAAAAGATGAAATATTGCCATTTGCAACAAAATGGATGGATCTGGAGATCATCATGCTTAGTGAAATAAGCCAGACAGTAAAAACAAAGAACTGTATGTCTTCACTCATATGCGGAATATAAAACTGAAAGCAAAGAAAAAAGAAATGAACAAACAAATAACCCATGGACACAATCAATAGTTTAATGTTTGGGGACAGGTGGGATGGGGAGGGGAGAAAGGGGAGGGGGTTGGGGGGAAGCTGAATATAGGGTGATGGAAAGAGAGGTCACATTGGGTGGTGAACTTATTATACATCAAGTTGACAATGCACTGTAGAATTGTATGCCTGAAACCTATGTAATGCTTGCTAACAGATGTCACCCCAATAAGTCTAACAATAAAAATGAATTAAAAAAATAATAATAAAATAAAATAAAATAAAAATACACAGAAACTCATGACAAAGAAAATAAAATGTACCAAAATTATTAAGATGCAGCTAAAGCAGTAATAAGATGAAAATTTATATTATTACTGTCCCATCTAAAAATACAAGAAAAATCACAAATAAAAAAATCTAACATTCCATCCTAAAAAGTTAGAAAATGAAGAATTAAAAAAGCTCAAAGTCAAAAAAATAAATAAATAAAAAAAAGCTCAAAGTCAGCAAGAAGAAAGAAATAAGAAAAATTAGAGAACTAGAGGTTCCCTGGTAGTGTAGTGGTTAGGCTTCAGTGCTCTCAATGCTGTGGCCTGGGTTCAATTTCCAGCCAGGGAACAACCAAAAACAAAATTGAAAAAATAATTAGAGAACTAAATGAAACAGAGAACAGATAATAGAAAAATTAATGTAACAAAAAGCTGATTCTTCTAAAAACAATCAATAAATTTGACAAACACCTAACTAGAATCACCAAAGGACAAAGAGAAAAGATACAAATAATCAAAATTAGAAATAAAAACAGAAAACTTATGACTGATACCATAGAAATACAAAGAATTATACCAAAATATCATGAAGGATTATATGTCACAATATTTAACAACCTAGAAGAAATGAACAAGTTTCCAAAAAAATAGAATCTATCTAGACTGCACCAAGAAGAACTGGACAACCTAACTAGACAAATCAACCCTAAAAAAAAATTAAAACATTCATCCAAAATCTCCCCAAAGGCAAAATTTCTCACCAATGACTTTTATTAAGCATTTAAAGAGGAATTCATTCCTATCCTTCCACAACTTTTCCAAATAATTGAAGAAAATGCAATACTTCCAAACTCATTCCACAAGACCAACATTACCCTAATACCAAAACCTGGTAAGGACAACCACAAAAAAAGAAAACTATAGACCAATATCTCAGATGAACATGCAAATATCCTAAACAAAATATTAGCAAATAGAACACAACAATGCATTACAACATTATACACCACAATCAAGTGGAATTCATCCAAGGGGTGCCAGAATAATTCAACATATGCAAATATATCAATTTAATACACCACATTAAAAAAATAGAAGATAAAAGTCATATGATTATATCAGTTGATGCAGAAAAAGCATTTGACAATATACACCTATTTATGATCAAAATACTTTAAAAGTGGGTATAAAAGCAAAGTATCACAACATAAAAAAGGCCACATAAAATAAGCCCTCAGCTAATATCATACTGTACAGGTAAAAATAGAAGTCTATTCTCCTAAAACCAGAAAGAAGACAGAAATGTCCCCTGTTGCTACTGTTATTCAATATAGAACTGGAAGTTCTAGCCACAACAATCAGGCAAAGAAAGAAATAAAAATCACCCAAACTGGGAGAGAAGTTAAACAGTCACTTTTTGCAGATGACATGATTCTTTATATAGAAAATTCTACAGAGTCAACCCAAAAACTATTAAAAAACAATAAACAAATACAGTAAAGTTGCAGGATACAAAATCAATGTACAAAACTCAATTGCATTTTTATATACCAACCACAAAATTTTAGAAAGAGAAATGAGGAAAACAATACTTTTCATGACTGAAACAAAGAAAAGGAAACCTAGGAATAAACATTAAATAAATAAATAAACAAACAAAGGACTTATACACTGAAAATTACGTAAGACTACTAAAGGAAATTGAAGAGGACATAAGGAAATGGAAAAATACTCTGTGTTTATGGATTGTAAAAAACAATATAGTTAAAATGGCCATATTATCCAAAATAATATACAAATTTAATACAATTCTCATCAAAATTCCACAAACACTCTTTCAAGAAATAGGTAAAAGAATTATCAGATTCAGAGGAAACCATAAAAACAAAACAAAACCCTGAATTGACAAAGCAATTCTACAAAAAATGAATAAGGCTGGAGACATCAGACTCCTTGATTTCAATCTACACTACAAAGCATAAATAATCAAATAGCTTGACATTGGAAGACAAATAGAAACATAGGCCAATGGAACAGAATCAAAAACTCATAAATAAACCAACAAATACATTTAAAAAAAATTCTGACAAAGGAGTGAAAAATATCCAATGGGGAAAAGAAAGCCTTTTCAGTATATGGTTCTTGGAAAATTAGAAAAACCACATGAAAAAGAATAAATCTTAACTGTGAGCTGTCACCATATACCAAAATTAACACAAAATGGACAAAAGACCTTCACATAAGACTCCAAACAATGAACTGTATACAAGAAAACATTAGTAATAGACTTATAGGCGTATGGTTCAGGGCGGACTTCATGAGACTTGACCTCAAAGGCAAGAGATATAAAAGTAAATCATATGATTATATCAGTTGATGCAGAAAAATGAATGGGACTGCATCAAACTAAAAAGCTTCTAACAGCAAAAAAATCATCAACAAAACAAAGAGATAACCAATGAAATAAAAGAAAATATTTGCAAACAACACCTCTGATAAAGGGATGATATCTGAAATATATTTTTTAAAAAATAACTAGTACACTACAACAACAAAAATCAAACAAACCAATTAAAAAATAAGCAGAGGACCTTAACAGACACTTTTCCAATGACAACATAGAAATGGCCAACAGACACATAAAAAATTGTTCAACTTCACTAGCTATTAGGAAAAAGCAAATCAAAACCACAATGAGATATCACCTCACACCTGACAGAATGACCATGATCATCAAGGCAAAAAACAACCGTAGGAGAGATTGTGAAGAAAAAGGAAACCTCACACACTGCTAATGAGAATGCATACTGGTACAACTGCTATGGAGGACAATATGAAGGTTTTTCAAATAACTAAGACTAGAGCTCCCATATGACCCAGCAATTCCCCTTCTGCGCATCTATCCAATGAACTTGAAAACCTTAGCCTGCAAAGGTATATATACCCCAATGTTTATTGCAGCACTATTCACAGTAGCCAAATCCCTGAAACAGCCAAAATTTCCTCTGATAGATGACTGGGTAAAGTGGTTGTGGTACATTTACACAATGGAATACTACTCAGCCATAAGATGAAATGGGACCATTTATGACAACATGGCTGGACATTGAGATCATCATACTAAGCAAAATAAACCAGACAGAAAAAAACAAGAATTACATGATTCCACTCATGTGGAACATGAAATTGAAAACAAGGGAAAAAAATTCATGGACACAGTCAATAGTTTAGTGGTTTCCTGAGGGTAAACTGAAATGGGGAGGATTAGGGAGAAGGGCTGGGAACTTAAATATATGGTGATAAAAAGAGAACTCTGAGCAATGAACACATAATATAGCACATAGATAATGTATTGTAGAATTGTACAGCTGGAACCTATGTAAATTTTACTAACAAATGTAACCCCAATAAACTTAACAAATATATAGATAGATGATAGATAATACACCACCAGCAACAGCAACGAATAGTTTTATTTAAAAATGGGCAGAGGACCTGAATAAACATTTCTTTCAGGAGGATATACAGATGACCAATATACAAAATGCTCAACATCACTAATTATCAGGAAAATGCAAATTAAAATCACAAGTAGACACCATTTCACACTTATCAAAATAGCTATCATCAATAAATCAAAAAGCAACAAGTGTTGTTGAGGCTCTGGACAAAAGGAAACACTTATGCACTGTTAGTAAAAATGTTAATTAGTGCAGTCACAATAAAAAGCAATATGGAGGTTCCTGAAAAAATTAAATAGAACTCCCACATGACCTGATAATTCCATGACTGGTTTTCAAAAGAATTCAAACACTAATTCGAAAGTATTTGTGCACTCCTATGTTCATTGCAGTATTATTGACAATAGCCAAGATATGGAAATAAACTAAGTGTCCATTGAAAGACAAATGGGTAAAGAAGACAGGGAACATATACAATAAAATATTACTTGCCCACTAAAAATAAAATCTTACCATAAGTGACACATTTATGAAACTAGAGAGTATTATGATAAGTGAAATGTCAGAAAAAGACAAATGCCATATAATTTTATTTACATGCAGAATCTAGAAAACAAAACAAATGAAAAAGAAAATAGACACAAACTCATTGACAGGAAACCAAATGATGATAGCCAAATGCAAAAGGGGTTTAAGGCTTAGTACAAAAAGGGGAAGGAGCATTACTAAAAATAAGGAAAATTATAAGCTAACATCCCTGATAAATATTGATGCAAAAAATTTCAACAAAATATTATCAAACTGAATTCAGCAATTCATTAAAAAGATCATATACACCACGATCAAGTAAAATTTATTTTGGGAATGCAAGGTTGATTCAATATCTGCAAACCAATTAATATGATAAACCACAAAAACAGAATGAAAGGCAAGACTCATACGGTCATATCGATAGAAACAGAAAGAGCATTTCAACAAATTTAGCATCCATTTATGATAACAAAAAATGTCAGCAAAGAGGGTATAGAGAAAACATACCTAACATAATAAACAAGATATATAACAAATCTATAGCTACTAGCACACTCGATGAAAAAAAGCAATAAGCATTTTGCTCAAGATCTCAAATAAAACAAGGATGTCCACTTTCAACACTTTTTTAATTGTAAAATTTACTGGGGTGACATTGGTTACTAAAAATTACATAAGGACTCAGGTGTACAATTCTACAATACATTATATATGTGTTTCATTATGTGTTTATCACACAGAGTCGGTTATCTTTGCATCACCATATATTTGAGACTTTATCCCTCCTCTCCAAACCCATGCCCCTTGTACCCTCAGGTAACCACTAACTACTAAACAATTGATTGTGTCCATGAGGTTTTGTTTCTTTGTTGCTTTCAGCTTTCTGTTCAATATATGAGTGAAATCATATGATTCTTGGTTTTATTCTCTCTGGCTTATTCATTTTGCATGATCGTCTCAAGGTCCATCCATGTTGTCAAAAATGGCCCCATTTCCTCTTTTCTTATGGCTGAGTAATATTTCTTTGTGTATATGTACCACAGCTTCTTTATCCAGTTGTCTATCAAAAGACACTTTGGCTGTTTCCATGACTTGGCCACCATAAAAAGTCCTGTGATGAACACTGAGGTGCATATTTCTTTGCGACTGTGGTTTTCAAATTTTGGGGGTAATTATTCAGAAGGGAATTTTCTGGGTCATATGGTAACTCTATTTGTAGTTTTTTTTAGTAACCTCCACACTGTACTCCATAGTGATTGTGCCAGTTTTCATTCCCACAGTGTATGAGTTCCTTTTTCTCCAAACCCTCTCAAACACTTGTTTCTTGTCTTGTTGATAATAGTCCTTCTAACAGGTGTGAGGTGGTATCTCACTGTGGTTTTGATTTACATTTTCCTAATAGTTACACAAGTTGAGTATTTTTTTATATATCTGTTGGAAATTTGAATATCTTTCTGGGAGAAGTGTTTGTTCAAGTCCTCTGTCAATTTTTTAATTTGATTGTTTATGTTTTTGTTTTTAAGTTGTACAAGTTATTTATGTATTTTAGATATTAGCCCTTTATCAGAGGTATTGTTTGCAAATATTTTCTTCTCTTTGGTTGGCTGTCCTTCTGCTTTGTTAATGGTTTCTTTTGCTGTGCAAAAGCTTTTTAGTTTAATATAGTCCCATTAATTTATTTTCTTTTTTATTATACTTCCCTTGCCTAAAGTCCTCACTAAACCTGAGGTCTATAAGTTTAGTACCAATGTTTTCTTGTACACAGTTTATTGTTTGGGTCCTTATGTTGAGGTCTTTAATCCATTTTGAGTTAATTTTGGTGTATGGTGACAACTCACAGTTCAGATTTATTCTTTTGCATGTGGTTTTCCAATTTTCCCAGTACCATTTACTGAAAAGCCTTTTTTCTTTCCCCATTGTATATTTTTTTGCTTCTTTATAAAAAATCATCTGTCCATATATTTATGGGTTTATTTATGGGTTTTTAATTGTCTGTTTTTCTGCCAATACCAAGCTGTCTTGATTATTGTTGCTTTGTAGTATAGATTGAAATCAGGATATGTGATGCCTCCAGCCCAATTTTTTTACATAGGATTCCTTTAACAATTTGGGGTCTTCTGTGGTTCCATACGAATATGATGATTCTTTTGTCTATTTCTTAAAAGAATATCTTTCACAGAATTGCATTAAATTTGTATATTGCTTCAGATAATATGGCCATCTTATCTATGTTAATTCTTTTAATCCATGAACATAGAATATTTTTGCACTTCTTTGTGTCCTCTTCAATTTCTTTTAGTAGTGTCTCATAGTTTTCAGTACATAAGTCTTTCACATTCTTTGTTAAGTTTATTCCTATGTATTTTATTCTTTTTGTTGTGATGCAAAAGGTATATTTTTTCTCATTTCTTTTTCTGAAGTTCTATTTTTAGTATATAAAATTGTAGTTGATTTTTGTACATTGTGTATTCTGCAACTTTACCGTATTTGTTTATTATTTCTATTAGTCTTTTGTAAAGTCTTTAGAATTTTCTATATAAAAAATTATGTCATGTGCAAAAAGTTACAATTTAACTTCTCTCCCAGTATGGATGTCTTTTATTTCTTTCTCGTGACTGATTGTTCTGGCTAGAAATTCCAGTACTATATTGAATTGCAGCTTTGACATGTCACATCCCTGTCTTATTCCTGATTTTAGAAAACAGGCTTTAGTTTTTCCCTTGTTCAGTATGATATTAGCTGAGCATTTTTCATATATGGCCTCTTTTATGTTGAGGTACTTTTCTTCTATACCCACTTTATTAAGTGTTTTGATCATAAATGGGTATTGTATCTTGTCAAATGCTTTTTCTGCATCAATTAATATAATCATATAATTTTTATTTTTTGGTTTATTTATGTGGTTTATCACATTGATTGATTTGCATACGTTGAACTATTCTTGTGTTTTGGGAATGAATCCCACTTAATTATGGCGTATCATCTTTTCAATGCATTGTTGTATTCCATTTGCTAGTATTTTGTTTAGGATTTTTGCATGTGTGTTCATCTGAGATATTGGTCTATAGTTTTCTTATTTGTGTTATCCTTATCAGGCTTGGGTATTAGAGTTATGTTGGCAGTGTGGAATAAGTTGGGAAGTATTACCTCTTCTTCAATTTTTTGGAAGTGTTTAAGGAGGACAGGCATTAGTTTGTCTTTGAATACTTAATAAAATTCATTGGTGAGACCATCTGGGCTTTTGCCTTTGGAGAAGTGTTGAATGATTGTTTTAACTTTTTTACTGTCACTTGGTCTATTTAGGCTACTCAGTTCTTCTTGATTCAGTCTAGGTAAACTATATGTTTCTATAAACCGGCCCATTTCTTCAAGGTTGTTAAATTTGGTGGCATATATTCCTTCATTATATTTCCTTATGATTCTTTGTATTTCTGTGGTATCAGTGGTAATTTCTCTCTTCTCATCTCTCATATTGGTTATTCCTGTTTTTTCTCTTTGCCTTTCATGAGCCTAGAAAGGAGGTTGCCAATCTTATTGATTTGTTCCTAAAACCAGCTCTTCTTTGCATTATTTTCTCTATCATTTTTCTGTTCTCTAATTTAATTCTGCTCTAATTTTTGTTATTTCCTCTCTTCTTTTTCTAGTGTTTTAAGATGGGCTGTTATGTTGTTTACTTGTGCTTTCTTGTTTCTTAAGATAAGCCTATAATGATATAAATTTTCCTCTTATAACTGTTTCACTTCATCTCAATAATTTTGATATGTTGTATTTTTATTGTTATTAGTTTCTATGTATTTTTATCTCACTTCTTTTTTGATTTACTCATTTATAATAACACATTTAATCTCTGTGTATATGTGAATTTTTCTGTTTTGTTTTGTTTTGTTTCATTTCATTTTATTTTACTTTGTAATTGATTTTCAATTTCAAGACTTTGTGGTCTAAGAATACACTTGGCATGGTTCCAATTTTCTTAAATTTCCTGAGGCTAATGTTTTGTCACCGTATATCTTCTTCCCTTAAGAATGTTCCATGTGCATTAGAATAGAATATATAGTCTGGTGTTGTAGGATGAAGTGTCCTGTAAGTGTCAATTGTGTCCAGTTGTTGTAATGTATCATTTAGAGCTGATACTTCCTTATTTATTTTCTTTTAGAACAGTGGTTTTCAACCTGTGGGTCACAACCCCTTTGGGGGCCGAATGGCCCTTTCACAGGGGTCGCCTAAAACCATCGGAAAACACATATCAGATATTTACCTTACGATTCATAACAGTAGCAAAATTACAGTTATGAAGTGGCAATGAAAATAATTTTATGGGAGTCACCACAACATGAGGAACTGTATTAAAGGGTCATGGCATTAAGAAGATTGAGAACCATTGTTTTAGATGATCTGTCCATGACTAAGGGGTGTTTATGTCAGTTTCACCTTTTATACATTTAAGTAGTTGCTTTATAAATTTTGGTGCTTCCTCATTGGGGGCATATATATTGATGAGTGTCATGTCTTTTTGTGGTTGTATTGTCCCCTTTATTATTATGAAATGTCCATTTTTGTTTCTTATTACCTTTTCTATCCTGGAGTCTGTTTCATCAGATGTAAGTATGGCTAATCCTACTTCTCTCTGGATGCCATTTGCTTGCAGTAGTGTTTTCCACCCTTTTATTTTGAGTCTGTGTTCATCCTTGTGGCTGAGGTGTGCTTCTTGGAGACAGCATATAGATGAATTTTGTTTTTTATCCAGTCAGTTACTCTGTGCCTTTTCATTGGCGAGTTCAGTGCATCTACATTTAGAGTGATGATTAATATATGAAGATTTCCTATGGCCATTTTGTCTTCTAATGTTTGGTTGTTCAGTGTTTTGGTTTCATTATTGCTTTCTTCTCACTGTCTGTTTTTGTTTGTTTGTTTGTTGTTTGTTGTTTTTTATTTTAATGGTATCCTATGATCTTTCCTTTCATTTTCTTTTTTGGGGGGTACCTTTTTCTGGGTTTTGGTTTTTTAGTTTGTTTGTTTGTTATGAGGTGTATAAAGAGGAAAGTTTCATGTATATAGTGACTCTTTTTCTTATGCATACTTTTAATTTTTATTCTCTTTTGGGTATTTAAACCTTTACTTCTTTTCTTTTTATGTTTTTGTTGTCCCAACTTTTTGCCATTATTCTGGCTTTTTTGTTTCAGGTTAAATAGCCTCTTTCAGCATTTCCTGGAGAGCCAGCCTTGTGTAAGTGAATTCCCTCAGCTTTTGTATGTCTGAAAAACATCTTTATTCCTCCTTCATATCTAAAAGATAACTTTGCTGGATAGACACTTTTTGGCTCATAGTTTCTCTCTTTAATATTTTGAATTATGGTTTTACTCCCTCCTGGCTTGAAGAGATTTTACTGAGAAGTCTGATGACAGCCTGATGGGCTTTCCTTTGACGGTTATAATTTTTTTCCCATGGCTGCCTTGAGAATTCTGTCTTTGTCTTTGTTTCTTGAAATCTTCAGTAGAATGTGCCTTGGAGAATGTGGTGGGATCCAGGCAGCTAAGGTTTCTGTTTTCTTCTTAAATTTGGAGTTATACTTCTTCTCATAGATTTCGAAAGTTCTCATCTACTATTTGATTAAGCTCTCACTAGAATTTTGTTCTGTTTCTTCTGTTATTCTTATTATTCTAATGTTGTTCTTTCTAATGGAATCAGATAGTTCTTGTAAACATCTTACATTTGGCAAGAGTTCTTACATCTCTGTCTTTTTCATTCTGTTCAATTTCCTTGTTTCTATTTTTGATGTCACAAATTCTTTCCTCCATCTTGTCAGCCCTGCCTCCTATGCTAGTTCATGCTTTATTTCTTGCATGTTTATCTCCCAAATTTCTATTTGATTCTTTTTTATAGTTTCAAGTTCTCAGTTAAAGTGTATTTTTGTTGTTGTTGTTGTTCAGAGACATATTTTCTGAGATTATTTATCTGGGTCTGAGTTCTCAGTCATTATTCCTTGAGCTCGCTGAGTATTTTTAGGACTGCAGTCTTGAATTCTGTGTCTAGATCCTATATTTGCAAATCTATAAGTTCCCTTGCTAAAGATTTTCCATTTTCTATCTGGGATGCGTTGTTCCTGAGGGAGCTCATTGTAGTTGATGTGTTACTCTTTCTGGGCATAAGGACTTCTTCTCTCAGCAGACATGAAGAGGTTTTACTTTCACTTTTCAGTTGGTGTTACTGTAGTGTCTTACAGTATCTTCTTTTGGTTGTTTGATTTCCTCACTCTTGAAGCTTTTCTGGAGGGTATGCTTTTCCTCTTTGACTCAGTTGCCTCTGTTTTGAGGCATGTCCTTTTCAGGAAAATGTGGTGGGCAATGATATTCTCTGCCTCTGAGATTGGTGCAGGCAGAGGCTGTTATGCCTTCATTTTATAGTTTCCCTGAGCCCCCTCTTGGTTCTTACAGGGACAGGGTTTGTTGGGGAGGGCTCTGGGCTTGTTTGCAGCACAGAATAATGTCTATTTGGGGAGAGCAAGGGGAAACAGCCAGGTTCTATGATCACAGCTTTGGCCTAGCAGTGGGGGCAGTGTGGTTCATTG
The DNA here is from genome assembly GCA_004026885.1 of Lyroderma lyra. Lineage (NCBI taxonomy): Eukaryota > Metazoa > Chordata > Mammalia > Chiroptera > Megadermatidae > Lyroderma > Lyroderma lyra. The sequence goes on from PVJL010005621.1 coordinate 63,196, forward strand.
CTGCTGTTTGTCCCAAGGTTGCTCACTACCCTGCATGCTGGCTCATCTGTAAAACAGGCCCATCTCTTCATCAGGGCCAGGGCAGGAACACTGCAGTATAAGCCTGCTCCTCTGTCTTGGAAGTGCCAAGCTGTGCCTGGCATGTGCTGCAATACAAGGAGCATACTGGAGATAGGGTAGCTGTGCACCACAAAGCAAGTGTGGCCCTCAATCAGGAGCACACCTGAGCTGAGAGGATGTGCACCACAAAGCAAATTTGGCCTTCTGTCAAGAGTGCACTGTATCCGTGGTGGATGTGCACCAAAAAGCACATTTGGCCCCTCATCAGGAGAACACAGGGATGGTCATGCACCATTGGCACTCCCTTTCTCCCTTCTCCCAAGTTAATCTTTCACCCTGGATTTTGTTTTGTTCTGATCAGTGAAACATCACCTCCACCCCACCCCCAGCTGTTGGCACTTAGTCTCAAGGTCATCAATGGCTAATCTGTGATTTAGTCTCAATGTCTTTTGGCTGACTGTTTCAGGTCACATTTTGCTGGGTCTCTGTTCTTGCCCCATGCACTTTAGCTTGCCTTTGTTTAGGCCCTATCATATCTATAGCATGGTGCCCTGGCTTGGGGCCTACCGCTCCTCAGCTTAGGCTTGGGCTTTATCTCATCCCCTCATGGGGCTTCAACAGTCTACTCCTCTGCCCACTGGGACTGTGCTGCATTTCAGCCCATTTCCCGTAGCCCCCTCATAGGTCCTTCTTCTTGTCAGCCCCAAGTCACATTTTGCAGTCGCATCTCCACTCTTCCTTTTTCCCTTTTCTCCCATTTGCCTCACTGGCTCTGACCTTTAGGTGTGTGTGTGTGTGTGTGTGTGTGTGTGTGTGTGTGTGATGGGTGGATCTCTCAGCTGAGGCTGTATCACTTGACTATTCCCTTGATGGATTTTGGCTGTTCAGTTTATAAATTTCCAGGAGAGGTTTCAGGGATGTCCTCCCATGCTGCCATCTTGATCCCTTCTCTTGTGTGTTCAATACTTTTATTCAACATAGTTAGAAGCCCTAGCCACAACAATCAGACAAGAAAGAAATAAAAAGCATCCAAATTTTAAAAAATGTTAAATTGACATTATTTGCAAATGACATGATACTGTATACTCATATATAAAACCTAAAAGATTCCACAAAAAAAAATAGATATCATAAATATATTCAGTAAATTATCAGGATACAAAATTAATATTCATAAATCAATTGCATTATTATATACCAATAACAAACTATCAGAAACAGAAATTAAGATAATAATTCCACTATAAAAAGCATTTAAAAATATCATAGAATAAATTTAACCAAATAGGTAAAAGAACTGTACTCAGAAAACTATAAGAAACTGAAGAAAAAAACTACAGAAATACAAATCAATAAAACCATACACCATGCTCATGAATAGGAAGAATTAACATAATTTCAATGTCCATACTACCCAATGCAATCCTTATCAAAATACCAATGGCATTTTCATAGAACTAGAACAAATAATTCTAATATTTATATATAACAAAGGACCCTGAATAGCCAATGCAATCTAGAGGAGAAAAGCATGAAGTTTGAGGTATTCTGCTACCAGATATCAAACTATAGTATAAGGCTATAGTAATCAAAATGTCATGATACTGGCATAAAAACAGACATGTAGATCAATGGAACAGAATAGAGAGCCCAAAAATCAACCTATGCCTATATGGTCAATTAATCTATGACGAAAAAGGCAAGACTATACAATGGAGTAAATACAGTCTTTTCAATAAGTGGTGTTTGGAAAACTGGACAGATACATGCAAAAAATTTAAACTAGACCACCTTCTTAAACCATATATAAGAATAAACTTAAAATTCATTAAAGAATTAAATGTAAGACTCAAAATCATAAAATTCTGAGAAGAAAACATAGGCAGTACACTCTCTGACATTGTTCTTAGTAATTTTTTTTTCTGATACATTACATCAGGGAAGGAAAACAAAAGAAAATATAAGCAAATGAGACTACATCAAATGAAAATTTTGGGGGTTAACTCTCCATTACAAGTCATGCTCTTAGAAATATATGTGGACTTAGGTGAAAAAAATTGAAATCTTTTGCACAATAAAGAAATTACCAACAAAATTAAAAGACTACCTGCCAATTGGGAAAAGATATTCACTCTTCTTACATTCATTACAGGGTTAAAATCCAAAATATATAAAGAACTCATGTAACTTAACACCAAAAAAACAAGTAATCTAATTTAAAAATGGGCAGAGGATCAGAAAAGACCTTTCTCCAAAGAGGACATACAAATGATCAATAGACATATGAAAGATGCTCAGTGTCACTAGTAATCAGAGAAATGCAAACTAAAACCACCTCACACCTGTCAGAATGGCTATTATTAATAAATCAACAAACAAGTGTTGGTGAGGCTGTGGAGAAATGAGAGCCCTCATGCATTGTTGGTGGAATTGCAAAGACTTGGTCCTGATGACAGGAAGAAAGGAAAGGAAGACCTCAGTCCTATAACCATAAGGAACTGAATTTAATCAACAACCTAAATGATACTGGAAGTACAGCATCTGGCACAAATAATGCCCCTTTTTATGAACTAGTAATCTATATCAAATCTTTTATTACAAAATTATATACATGTAATTCTGTAACAACAATATCCCATCCAAGCACACTTTAGGTGACATTTTAAGTGAAATGTTTAAATTGCTGTCCATCTCATGTGAGACAATACCATTCAGATCTTCTGTTACTTCCGCCAGACCCTATATTTTCATCCCCAGAACTATCAGAATGGAACATAGTTGTGCTAGCATCATAATTTCAGCTTATAAGACTCTAAGCAGGAAAACCAGGTGAATGACAATATACTTGGATTTTTGCCTTACAGAAATACGAGTGTGTTAATTGTAACCTACAAGGAACCTGCCAAACTATCTATTCATTTGGGATCCTATAGGCAAGCTGAATACAGGTCAGATATTACCATGATGACTGTGTCAGAAAGCAATGGTCAGAAAAATTAGAAAATTTGAATTGAGATATCTTATTACACTGGAATTTCTACAAAATTTAAAAAAGGGAATAAGTCTGCAAATAAAGTTTGTTTGGCTCCTGATGAATCAGTATATGAGGGCTGTCCCCAAAGTATCCAGCCATGTAATATGACAATGTTATATTGATAATGGCTGGATTTTTTCCGGACAGCCCTCATATGTTAATAGATTCTGTTCAGTTGTTGTTTGTTTATTCAGGAGTCAATGCAAATTTTAAAGTGACTGAAGAATTAGCTTTTATAAATAGTCTGTATACAGCTTCAGGAGAGAATATCTTCAAAGAAGTTGGGAAAACCCTAAGTCAGTACTACATCAAGTGGAATTCACTAAGCATGTACTTTGTAGAAAATATTTATACCATGGGTTATTGAACCAGTAATGTCAACAGTGAACTTTATTTGCTCTCACGAACTTAATCATTGTTACTTTCAAGAATTTTTGTAAAAAAAAAAAAAAATTAAATATCCTGATGTGTCCTACCACATAGCCAGCAGTTTGAGAGATTAAAACCGGTAAAAGTTTATTGAGTTGATCTCAGAGCTGAGACCTAGATTTTTCTAAATGAGTTGTCAAATACTGAATGGCTGTGGAAATTAGCTTTGGTTGTAAACTTGATAATATTTCTTAATGAATTCAACCTAAAATTGCAAGGTAAAACAGAGCTTACAGGGTATAACTTGTACTGCCGTAAAGTCATTTTGATGACAATATTGAATTACAAGTAAGGTCAATTTGCTTTGTACACTTGAAGTGCTGCCAAAAGTTAAAATAAGGAAAAAAAAAGAAAAAAAATCAAAACAAGAAGTGAGATCCCCATCCCCATGCAAAATCAGCAGAGGATACATTTTCCAAGAACAAACTATTATTCCAGTAGCATTTTCACACCTCTGTCCAAGTACAAACGACTTTTCTGTAATTCAGTAACTCATTTAACGTGCAATTGAGGAACTGCTACTTTTCATTTAGAATTATTCTGCCGTTTAATGACATGCTAAAAGGCAAATATCAAGAGAATATAATAGAATTCTATAAATGCCTTCCAAGCAATGAATATGCTTAATTTAAATCACATGCTTATGGATATCAGTATTGGCAGTAACTATTTGAAAAGTTTTCAAAGATGGAAATATGTAAGATGTCATTATAGACTAGTATTAACAGATGAACTTTCGTGATCCATTTTGGTATTGAAGAACTGGCTTTGAGTTCCAATTAAGCAAAATGTTACCCCCATTAAAAGAATTCCATTCTTTTCATCAGTAGTCCCATATTAACACTCCCCCCACCCCGAAAACTGTATTCAATCATTATTATTATACTTAGAATCTCGTCGATATAAAATGGGCTGGGGTGGGGGTGGGGAGCGGTATTCCAGGACTGAGGACAGCTCGTCGCGCCTTGGAAACGAAAACGCGACACTGGCGCGGGGGGCCGAGCAATCCAACGGTTTTGATTGTCAGAGGCTATAGGAGCGTTCTGCCCAACTCCCGGGCGCTCTCTGAACGCGAAATTCTGTGAGGGTCGTGAGCGGAAGTCCAGGATTCCCTGAGTCAGCTGGTCCGGGTGAAAACCAGACAGTGGAAGAGCGGGTGGGACGTGCCAGGCAGGTGGGAGTAGTGTTCCTCCCAAGGCGACACTGGCGCATGCGCATTGGGGAACCAAAGTCAGCGTGGCGCGGTCGCCATTGCGGAATTTCTTTCAGAGACCCACCTGTCCTTGGGAGCTGGTACGGCCCTGGGAGCCGGTACAGGCCCTGAGGCCCAATCATTTGGAATCCCTGGCTCAGGCATCGGGGCATTCACCCTCTCCCACTTTGGTTTGGACTGGAGGCAGAGGCGGTATCAAGGGGCGGAGCCGCCTGGCGCGCCTTTTGTCTTTGGAAGCTGGTGAGTGCGCCCTCCAGGCACTAAGCAATGGGCTAAGGGAAGGGCGGGCGGGGCTGAGGGTTCCCGGCTGCGGAAGCCACCCCTGCGCTGGTTTGGAGAACCTCCAACAGCTCCCTCAGCCTTCTTGGAGACCCTGGGTCCTTTCTTTGATAGGAATGCCCCATCCCAACATTATAAACATGTTTTCCTCCGGTATCTTCTGCAATTTATTTTTGTGTAGGCGTAGGTGGGTATCATTTTGGGGGAAAGTTGTCCCCATCTCAAGAATGTTAAAAGACTCACCATTATTTTCTTGCAATACATTTAAAGAATTTTAAAAATATCTTTTTTACATTTTTATCTGTATTTTATTGGATATTCATTTTGTGGTGTTAGATAGCAGTATGCCTTTTTCCTCAGTTGTCTTGCCACTGTGGAAGGAACTCAGAAAGTCTGGAGGCTTTACTAGAAATAAATGATAGAGATGTATTCAAAGGTCTTAAACTTTGCAGATTGGAAACACAGCTAGGCAAAAACCTACAAGCGTTCCAAAGAAGAAAGAAAAGTTAAAAGTTACTGTATTAAAAAGTACATTCTTAAGAATTTTCAGTCCTGCATTCTTAGCCTTAGGATTGGTCCAAGATGGTTATCAGTCGGGGGACAAGCATTCAGGATGATGGATGCCAGGTGGTCCTGATGTCAGGTGGACACCAGGAAGTCTGGCCACATCTAGCAGTACTGATAATGGATAACAGGTGGATGTACTCATGTGTGTGTCCTTCAGTGGGTAATTAAGAGAGTTATCTGAAAGACCAGATGTATATCCAGGCATTGATTGGAAAGTTAAAAAAAAAAAAAAAAAAATTCAAGTTCCCAGGCCAGTTATAGAAATAGACTATCCTTATTCCTCAGCTTTCAAAACATTAATAATTTTAGCAGCTTGGTTAAAGTGACTTTATTTAGTATATTTCTTAACCTCATTCTTTCATTTCCCCCTAGTGATCAGAATTTTTCTTTTTCTTCCATTTTATTTTAAATTTAAATTTATGGGGGTGACACTGGTTAATAAAATTACATAGGTTTTAGGTGTACAATTCTTTTTTTTTTAATTTATTGGGATGACATTGATTAGTAAAAATTACATAGATCCTAGAGTGTACAATTCTACATTACATCTTGTATGTGTTGCATTATGTATTCATCACCCAGAGTCAGTTCTCTTTCCATCACCATATATTTCTGTCCCTGTGCCTTCTCCCCTCACTTCCCCCTCTTACCATCAGGAAATTACTAAATTATTGACCATGTCCATGAGTTTTGTTTCTTTGTTGCTTTTGATTTTATGTTAACAAACTAAATTTCTCCATCCCTTCCCTTATTTTACCCATTCTCCCATCTCTCCTCTCATCTTAAAGAAGTCCCTCTAACATTCTTTGTAGTACTGGTTTGGTGATGATGTATTTCTTTAGCTTTTTCTTATCTGAGAAGCTCGTTATTTGTCCTTCAATTTTGAATGCTAGTCTTGCTGAATACATTATTATTGGTTATAGGTCCTTGGTTTTCATCACATTGAATGTTTCCTGCCAATCCCTTCTGGTGAGAAATCAGCTGAGAGTCAGATGGGTGTCCCTTCATAAGTTACTACTTGCATTTCTCTTGCTGTTTTTAGAATTTTCTCTTTTTCTTTAACTTTTGCCATTTTAACTATGATGTGTGTCAGTGTGTTCCTGTTTAAGATCATCTTGTTTGGGATTCTCTGTGCATCCTGGACTTGTATGTCTATTTCCTTCACCAGGTTAGGAAAATTTTCATTCATTTCTTCAAATAATTTCTTGAGCTCTTGCTTTTCCTCTATCCCTTCTGGTACACCTATTATTGTGAGATTTTTACATTTGCTATATTCCCAGAGAAATCTCAGTCCACCTCCTATTTCTGGAAATAATTTTCTCATTGATCTGGCTGGGTGTTTTCAGTTGGCTTTTCCTCCAAATCACTGCTTTGCGCTTCTATTTTACCTAGTTTAGTGACTTTTATTCGATTCTTCATTTCAGTTAATGTAGTCATTATCTCTCTCTGGTCCTTTCTAATGGTTTGTAAATCTTCTTTAATGCTTGCTATCTCTCTGTTGAAATTCTCATTCAGTTCCTTAAGCATTTTTATAATCACAGCTTTGAGCTCTATTTCTGATGGGTCATCTCTCCCCATCTCTTTATTTTGAGCTGCCATTCTCTGGTTTCTTATTTTTGCAGCCTCTCTGTACCCTTGCTGCTGCAGTTTCTTTGGTGTTCACTGCTGTTACTGAGTAGGTAGAGGTCGTGGGTGGGGGGACATTTGAGATTTTGTTTTATTCCTGTGACTCCAGGGATTGTGCGGGGCATTTGGGTGCAATTGTGCCTTTCTGTTCTCAGTTTGCCCCATGCGCAGATTCTACCCTTTGCTTTGGAGTCAGTCCTATATGTTGGTCTTTCAGACTGTGCTGGTTGTGGGCTGAGAAACATGCACATGGCCCTCTCCCCTCCTCCTTCCCAGCTGGAGCATTTGCGCTGTGGCTCCTTACCGCCGTGTCACTCTCCCTCCTCTGGGAACCAGAGTGAGGTTTGGCCACTGCATTTTATGGACTGGTCTGCACCTCCTGGAGCCAAAGAGAGGTGATTGCAGTATCTCACGCCCTACCTCTTGGTCTCCTTTCCTCTGTCCTGTGGGCTGAGTGAGGTCTGGAGTGCTCTCCTGCCATCTTCTTCCTCCTCCCTCCCAGTGGTAGAGTTCCAAGCTGGGACCCGTGAGGCAGTGTCTCCACTCTTCCCTTTTATTTCTCCTTTGTTTAACCCTCTACCAACCTGCAGGTACCTTAATGTGATGAGTGAGTTTCTTAACTGTGACTGTGCATTGTGTAGAAGGTCCTTGGTTTTGGCATTGGTGTTTTATTAGTTGTAATCTCCAGAGGAGTTTATCAGAGGTTTCTCTCATGTTGCCATTTTGTTTCTCTCAGGATTTTTCTTTTGGAAGACATTATAGATCAAACATAATGTTTTAAAGTCCTTTATGGTCAGGTGGCAACACCTTTCCTGGGTCCATCATGTCCCTCAGAGATACACTTGCCATCTCTGGGTCTTATAACTAGCCAATATTTATGCCAAATTTATGTTAAAGCATTAGGTACAGACCAATTATTTTTACATGTCAGTTTCATTCAAAGGCCAATTGGGCTTATTGAGGCTAATTTGTAGTGATCACAGCATGACCTAGAACATGCCTTGGTTTTCTTTTAGTGTTAGTACAGCATGCAAAAATCTTATAAATGAGAAACATTTTCAAAATAATCACTCAAATTTGAAAGATTTTTTTATTTACCTATAGTTGGTATACAATATTATATTGGTTATATTAGTTTCAGGTATAAAATGCAGTAATTCAAAATTTTGATACCTTATAATGTGAGCACCCCATTAATTCTAGTCATCATTGGGCACCATGCAAACTTATCATAGTATTATTAACTGTATCCTTCTTCCCCTTTTCACTCATTCCACCACCCTCCCTTCTGGTAACCATCCCATTGGTGCCTGTTTTTATGAGTCTGTTTTTGTTTTGTTTTGTTTGTTCATTTGTTTTTTGAGATTGCACATGTAAGTGAAACCATACGGTATTTTTCTTTGTGAGATTTTTTCACATACCATAATACCCTCTACATGTATCCACCTTGACACAAATAGCAAGATTTAATTCTTTTATATTGCTGCATATTACATTGTGTATATAAACACCACTTCCTCTTTGTCTGTTCACTTATTGATGGACAATTAGGTTGTTACCATACCAGTCTGACAGTTAAGTTCTTGAACGCATCCCAGAAAAACTGCTACATACCTCATTGCTGAATATTACTATGGCCACCTTCGAAGCACTCCTCTTTGGAAGCTATGCACCAATGCCAGTGCCTAGTCCACACTTCAAAATTATTTTCCTGGAATGGCCATCAGAGCTGTCATTGTATGACCTTTTATGTCCTGAATGTCATAAAAAATGTCTTCCTTTCAATATTTCCTTTATCTTTGTGTTAAGAAAAAAAGTCACTGGAGGCCAGATCAGGTGAGTAGAGAGTGTGTTCCAATACAGTTACTTGTTTACTGGCTAAAAACTCTCTCACAGACAGTGCCCTGTATGCAGGTGTATTGTCATGATGCAAGAACCATGAGTTGTTGGTGACAAGTTCAGGTCATTTTCATCTTTTTTCTGCAGACTTTTCAGCACTTCCAAATAGTAAACTTGGTTGACTGTTTGTCCAATTGGTACAAATTTATAATGAACAATTTCTCTGATATCAAAAAAAGGTTAGCAAGATTATTTTGACTCTTGACTTGAACTAATGGAATTTTTTTAGTTGTGGAGAATTGTTTGACTTCCATTGTGCACTATGATGCTTTGGTTCAGTGTCGCATTGGTACACCCATGTTTTATCACCAATGATAACAGCCCAAAACATTGTCTTGCCTCTCCAAAGGTCTTGACAGACTTTGACTCTCCTTTGCTTTTGTTCATCGATGAGCTCCTTCAGGACAATTTTTATACACATCGTTCTCGTGCCAAGATTTTCTTGGTCTGCTATGCTTCTCATAGTTAGCTGACTATTTTGACACACCATTCAAAGAATTTTTGCAATGTTCATCAGTTCTGTTCATTACTGGCTGCCCCGACCTTTCTTCATTGGTGATGCTTTCTTTCCCTCAGAAAAATGTTTAATCCATTTGAACACTGTTGATTTTTCATGACATTATCCCCATAAACTTGAACTAATGTGTCCCTGATTTCACTTCTACTCTTGCCAAGTTTAACAGGAAAGTTAATGTTTGCTCATTGCTCTAATTCAAGCTCCAACATCCTCTCAATGTCACACAAAAACACAATAATGAACACCATGCAGCAAGACACCATCAGACATCTACGTGAACACAGCTGTGAGACGAAAGATATAGAAAAGTTCTGAAAAATTTTTGAGTTGTTTGTACAGTGCTGCCAACATAAGTGCACAGTAGCATGTTTATGAACTTAATTGTCAGACCTTTGTGTCTTGGCTATTATAAATAATACTGCAATAAAGATGGGGTGCATATATCTAGTTGAATTAGTGTTCTTGTTTTCTTTGTATAAATATGCAAAAGTGGAATTTTGGGTCTTTCAGTATATCTATTTTTAGTTTTTTGATGAATCTCCCTACTGTTTTCCTTAGGGATTACACAGGTTTCCAATCCCAAGAACAGTACATAAAGGTTCCCTTTTCTCCACATCCTAGCCAACACATGTTATTTATTGTATTATTATTATTATTATTATTATTATTATTATTATTATTAAATATTGGGTGACATTGGTTAGCACAAATTATATAGGTTTTAGGTATACAATTCTACAGTGCATCATATATGTGTTGTGTTGTGTGTTCACCACCCAGAGTCACTTCTCCTTCCATCACCATATATTTGACTCCCCCTCCCTTCTTTCCTACCCACCTCCACCCCATTACACTCAGTCAACCACTAAACTGTTGATTGTGTATGTGAGTTTTTGTTTCTTTGTTACTTTTAGTTTTTTATTTCATATATGAGTCAAGTCATATGGTTCTTGGTTTTTTCTGTCTGGCTTATTTGCTTAGCACGATCATCTCAAAGTCCATGCATTTTGTTGCAAATGGCAGTTTTTTTATCTTTTCTTTTAGCTGAGTAATATGCCATTTTGTGTATGTACCACAGCTTCTTTATTCAGCCATCTATCAAAGAACACTTGGGTATTTCCATGACTTGTCTACCATGAACAGTGCTACCATGAACAATGGGGTACTTAAGTCTTTGTAGACTAAGGTTTTCAAACTTTTGGGTACATACCCAGAAGGGGAATTGCTGGGTCATATGGTAACTCCATTTCCAATTTTCAGAGGAGTCTCCACACTGTTCATAGTGGTTGTACCAATTTGCATTCCCACCAGCAGTGTGTGAGTTCCTTCTTCTCCACATCCTCTCTAGCACTTGTTATTCTTTGTCTTGTTGATAATAGCCATTCTAACACATGTGAGGTGGTATCTCATTGTGGTTTTGATTTGCATTTCCCTAATAGCTAATTAAATTGAGCATTTTTTCATATATCTGTTCACCATTTGTATGTCTTCTTGGTGAAGTTTCTGTTCAGGTCCTTGCCCACTTTGTAATTGGATTGTATATTTTTATTGTTGAGTCATATGAGTTCTTTATATACTTTGGATATAGCCCATTATTAGAGGCATAGTTTGCAAGTATTTTCTCCCATTCAGTTGGTTGTCTCTGTTTTGTTGATGTTTCTTTTGCTATGCAGAAGCTTTTTACTTTGGTATAGTCTCATTCATTTATTTTTATTTTTACTTCCCTCACCTTTGAGGTCACATTCATGAGGTCCTCCCTGAATCTGAAGTACCAATGTTTTCTTATATGTGGTTTATTTTGGGGGGTGTTATGTGGAGGTCTTTAATCCATTTTGAGTTTACTTTGGTATGGGGTGACAGTTCACAGTTCAGAATCATTCATTTGCATATGGTTTTCCAATTTTCTCAGCACCATTTACTTAAGAGGCTTTCTTTTCCCCATTGTATATTTTTCACTACTTTATCAAAACTTATCTGTTCATATATTTGTGGATTTATTTATGGGTTTTTTATTCTGTTCCATTTGTCTGTGTGTCTGTTTTTTTGCCAATACCAAGATGTTCTGATTATTGATACTTGGTGGTATAGACTGATATCAGGGAGTGATACTTCCAGCTTTATTATTTTTATATAGGGTTGCTTTGGCTATTCAAGGTCTTCTGTGGTTTTATACAAATTTGATAATTTTTTTTCTGTATTTCTTAAAAAGATTGTGGGATTTTGATGAAAATTGCATTAAATCTTATATTGCTTTGGGTAATATGGCCACTTTAACAATGTTGAGTCTTCTCATTCTTTAACACAGAATAACTTTACATTTTTTTATATCCTCTTCAATTTCTTTTAATAGTGTTTTTCAGTTTTCTGGTAGGTATCTGGCATGTTTTTTGTTAATTTCTAGGTTTTGTTATTGTTGTTATCATTATCACAAACAGTATTCTCTTTTTTATTTATTTTATTATTTTTTTAATTCATTTTTATTGTTAGACTTATTGGGGTGACATCTGTTAGCAAGGATTCATAGGTTTCAGGCATACAATTCTACAGTGCATTCTCAACTTGATGTATAATAAGTTCATCACCCAGTGTGAGTTCTCTTTCCATAACCTTATATTTAGCTTCCCCCCCACCCACTCTCCTTTCTCCCCTCCCTGACCCACTCATCCCCAAATAAACATTAAACTATTGATTGTGTCCATGGGTTATTTGTTTCTTCATTTCTTTTTTCTTTGCTTTCAGTTTTATATTCCGCATATGAGTGAAGTCATACACTTCCTTGTTTTTTTCTGTCTGGCTTATTTCACTAAGCATGATGATCTCCAGGTCCATCCATCTTGTTGCAAATGGCAATAGTTCATCTTTTCTTACAGCTGCATAATATTTCATTGTGTATATGTACCACAGCTTCTTTATCCAGTCATCTGTTGAAGGACACTTTGGTTGTTTCCATGTTTTGGCCACTGTGAACAGCGCTGCAATGAACATTGGGGTACATAAGTCTTTGTGGACAAAGGTTTTCAAATCTTTTGGGTAGATCCCCAGAAGGGGGATTGATGGGTCAAATGGTAACTCCATTCCCAATTTTCTGAGGAACCTCCACACTGCCTTCCACAGTGGTTGTACCAGTTTGCACTCCCACCAGCAGTGTACCAGAGTTCCTTTTTCTCCACATCCTCTCCAGCACTTGTTATTCCTTGTCTTGTTGATAATAGCCATTGTAACAGGTGTGAGGTGGTATCTCATTGTGGTTTTGATTTGCATTTCCCTGATAGCTAATGAGGATGAGCAATTTTTCATATGTCTGCTGGCCATTTGTATTTCTTTATGGGAGAAGTGTCTGTTTAGTTCTTCTGCCCACTTTTTAACTGGGTTGTTTGTTTTTTTGTTGTTAAGTCTTACTAGTTCTTTATATATTTTAGATATTAGACCCTTATCTGATGCGTTATTTGCAAATATTTTCTCCCATTCAGTTGGCTGTCTCTTTGCCTTGTTAATGGTTTCTTTTGCTGTGCAGAAGCTTTTTAGTTTGATATAATCCCATTCATTTATTTTTGCTTTTACTTCCCTTGCCTTTGAGGTCAGGTTCATGAAGTCCTCCTTGAGTCCTAGGTCTATAATTTTAGTACCAATGTTTTCTTCTATACAGTTTATTGTTTCAGGTCTGATATGAAGGTCTTTAATCCATTTTGAGTTAATTTTTGTATATGGAGAGAGTTCACAGCTCAAGTACATTCTTTTGCATATGTTTTTCCAGTTTTCCCAGCACCACCTACTAAAGAGGCTGTTTTTCCCCCATTGTATGTTTTTTGCTCCTTTATCAAAAATTATTTGTCCATAAATTTGTGGGTTTATTTGTGGGTTTTCAGTTCTATTCCATTGGTCTCTATTTCTGTTCTTCTGCCAGTACCAAGCTGTTTTGACTATTGATGCTTTGTAATATAAATTGAAGTCAGGGAATGTAATGCCACCAGCCTTATTCTTTTTATGTAGTATTGCTTTGGCAATTCGAGGTCTTTATGGTTCCATATAAATTTACTAATTCTTTTAATCTATTTCACGAAAGTATGATTGTGGGATTTTGATGGGTATTGCATTAAATCCGTAGATTGCTTTGGACAGAATGGCCATTCTAACAATGTTAAGTCTTCCTATCCATGAACAGGGGATATTTTTCCATCTCTTAATGTCTGTTCCAATTTCTTTCAAAAGTGTCTTATAGTTTTCCATGTATAAGTCTGTCATGTTCTTCATTAAGTTAATTCCCAGGTATTTCATTCTTTTTGTTGTGATAGCAAAGGGAATTGACTCCCTCATTTCTTTTTCTGTGGATTCATTATTTGTATATAGGAATGCTGTTGATTTTGTTACATTGATTTTGTATCCTGCGACTTTACTATATTCGCTAATTGTTTCTAATAGTTTCCTGGTGGAATCTTTGGAATTTTTTATATAAAGGATCATGTCATCTGCAAATAGTGACAATTTGACCTCTTCTTTCCCAATTTACTTACTTTTTTTTTCTTTCTCTTGCCTGATTGCTGTGGCTAGAACTTCCAGTACTGTATTAAACAGCAGTGGTCACAGGGGGCATCCCTGTCTTGTTCCTGATTTTAGGGGAATAGGCTTCAACTTTTCCCCATTCAGTATGATGTTAGCCGAGGGCTTGTCATATATGGCCTTTATTATGTTGAGATACTTTCCTTCTATACCTATTTTATTTAGTGTTTTGATCATAGGTGGATGCTGTATCTTGTCAAAAGCTTTTTCTGCATCAATTGAAATGACCATATGGTCTTTATCTTTGATTTTGTTTATGTGCTGTATCACATTGATTGATTTTCGTATGTTGAACCATCCTTGTGCTCCCGGGATGAATCCCACTTGATCTTGATGTATGATCTTTGTGATGCATTATTGTATTCTGTTTGCTAATATTTTGTTTAGAATTTTTGCATCTGTGTTCATCAGAGATATTGGTCTATAGTTTTCTTTGTTTGTGTTGTCTTTGCCAGGCTTTGGTATTAGGGTAATGTTGGCCTCATAGAACAAGTTAGGAAGTATTGCTTCCTCTTCAATTTTTTGAAAGAGTCTGAGGAGGATAGGTGTTAATTCTTCTTCGAATGCTTGGTAAAACTCATTGGTGAAACCATCTGGTCCAGGGCTTATGCCTTTAGGGAGATTATGGATAGTCATTTTAATCTCTTCACTATCAATTGGTCTATTTAGATTATCCAGTTCTTCTTGGCAAACAGTATTTTCATTTGTGTGTGTATGAAGTTTTTTGCTGGTATATAGAATTGCAATTCAATTCTGTACATTGCTTTTGTATCCTGCAACTTTACTGTATTCATTCATTGTTTCTAATAGTTTTCTGGTGGAGCTCCAGGATTTTCTATATAAAGAATCATGTGATCTGTGAATAGTGACAATTTGACCTCTTTTCTCCCAATTTAGATACCTTTTATTTCCTTCTCTTGCCTGATTGGTCTGGTTAGAATTCCCAGTAGTATTTTGATTAGCATTAACAACAAGGATCATCATTGTCTTGTTCCTGATTTTAGGGAAATGGCTTCACCTTTTCCCCATTCAGTGTGACACTAGCTGAATGTTTGTTATACATTGCCTTTTTTATGTTGAGGTACTTTCCTTCTATACACATGTTATTTAGTCGTCTGATGATAAATGGATGTTGTATCATGTCAAATGGTTTTTCTACATCAATTGATAAGATCATATGGTTTTTATCTTTTAGGGTGTTCATTGATTGACTTGTGTATGTTGAACTATTCTTGTGCTCCTGGGATGAATTCCACCTGATAGTGTGTGTAATCTTTTTGATGCATTGTTGTATTCTATTTACTAATATTTTGTTTAGGATATTTGTATGTGTATTCATCTGAGATATTGATCTATATTTTTCTTTTTTTGTGTTATCCTTACACGGCTTTGGTATTAGGATAATGTTGGCGTCATAGAATAAGTTGGGAAGTATTGCCTCATCTTTAGTTTTTTGGAAGAGATTGAGAAGGATAAGTGTTCATTCTTCTTGGAATGCTTGGTTAAATTCATTGATAATTCTGTCTGGTCTGGGCTTTGCCTTTGGGGAGGTTTTGGATTATCATTTTAATCTCTTTATTGGTTGGTCTATTTAGGTTGTCTACTTCTTTTTGGTTCAATCTAGGTAGAGCATATGTTTCTAAAAACTTGTTCATTTCTTCTGGGTTGTTAAATTTGGTGGCATAAAGCTCTTCATAATATTTTCTTATGATCCTTTGTATTTCTGTGGTATCAGTAGTAATTCCTTCCCTTTCATTTCTAATTTCAGTTATTTGTGTTCTTTGTTATTGTTGCTGCTGCTGCTGCTGGTGGTGGTGGTGGTGGTGGTGGTGGTGTGTG
The DNA here is from genome assembly GCA_004026885.1 of Lyroderma lyra. NCBI lineage: Eukaryota > Metazoa > Chordata > Mammalia > Chiroptera > Megadermatidae > Lyroderma > Lyroderma lyra. The sequence continues at coordinate 79,216 of PVJL010005621.1, forward strand.
TGTGTGTGTGTTTGACCTTTGGTTAGCCTACCAAGGAGTTTATTAGTTATATTAATATTTTCAAAGAACTAGGTCTTTGTTGCCTTAATTTTTTTTCATTGTTTTGTTGTTTCAATTTCCTTTAGTTCTGCTCTTCTATTATTTCTTTTCTTTTGCTGACTTTGGGTTTTTTCTGTTCTTTTTCTAATTTTTTAAGATGGGATGTTAGAGTGTTTACTTGTGATTTTTCTTGTTTCTGAAGATAGGCGTGTAATGATATAAATTTCTCTCTTATTACTGCTTTTGCTGTATTTGATAATGTTGTATTTTCATTTTCATTCATTATTGTGTATTTTTAATCTTTTCCTTTATTTCATTGATCCAATCATATTTTAATAATATGTTTAATCTCCTTGTATATTTGATTTTTTTCGTGCTTTCTTTTTACAGTTAGATCTCTAATTCCAAATCTTAGTGGTCTGAAAATACACTTGGTATGATTTTAATCTTCTTGAATTTTCTGAGGCTAGTTTTGTGTCCCAGCATGTAATCTGTCCTTGAGAATGTTCCATATGTACTAGGAGAGGATTTATATGTGTTGTAGGATGAAATGGCCTATAAATGTCAATTATGTACAATTGCTGTAAGTACTATTTAAAGCTCATATGTATTCATTTATTTTCTGTTTGGATGATCTGTCCATGGCTGTTAAGGGGATGTTTAGGTCCCCTACTATAATTGCTTTTTTGTCAGTTTCTTCCCTTAGTTTTATTAGTTGTTGCTTTGTAAATCATATATATTAATAGGAATCATGTTTTCTTGTTGTTACATTGTGCCTTCTATCATTATGAAATGTCTATCTTTATCTCATCTTACCTTTTATCCTGAAGTCTGTTTAGTCAGATGTCAGTTTGGCAGCTCCTTCTTTTCTCTGAATGCCATTTGCTTGGAGTATTATTTTTCCATTCTTTCACTCTGAGTTTATGTTTGTCCTTGTGGCTAAGAGGTGTCTCTTGTAGACAGTGTATGGATGGATTTTGTTCTTTAATCCACTCTGCTACTTTATTTATTTTTATTGGTGAGTTCAGCTCATTTACATTTAGGGTGATGGTTGATGTATAAGGATTTCCTATTGACATTACTGCCTTTTTTAAAATTTTATGTTCTTGTTGTTTTAACTCTTTCCTATTTATTTTTATTTTTTGTTTCAGGTCAAATAGTCTTGTTCAGTATTTTATGAAATGCTGGTCCTGTTGGAGAATTACCTCAGCTTCTGTATGTCTGAATACTTCTTTGTTCCTGCTTTGTATCTAAAGGATAGCTTTGCTGGATAAATTATTCTTGGCTGATGGTTTCTCTCCAGCTCCCTCCTGATTTGTAGAGTTTCTCCTGAGAAGTCTGATAATAGCCTGATAAACTTTCCTTTAAAGGTTATAGTCCCCCTGCCCATCCCACCCCACCCAGCTGCCTCTAGAATTCTCTCTTTGTCTTTGAATTTTGACATCTTCAGTATAATATGCCTTGAAGAAAAGCTGCTGGAGTCCAGGTAGGTAGGGGTCCTGTTTTCTTCTCTACTTGGGATTCCACATCTTTACATAGGTGTGGAAATTTCTCGTCTACTATTTGTTTGAGTAAGCTCTCTGTAGTGTCCTATTCTGCATCTTCTGTTATTCCTGTTATTCTAATATTATTTCTAATGGAGTCAGATCAGTCTCATAGAGTTCTTTCAGTTGTTTTAGTCTGAGGACCATCTCTTCCTTCTGTGTAGTTTTTATGTTCTTATCATTGATATCACTAATTCTTTCCTTTATCTGGTTGGCCCTGTTTCCTATTGTAGTTCGTTCATTTCTCAATACCTTGTTTATGTTGTTTACCTCTAGAATTTCCATTTGATTCTTTTTTATAGTTTCAGTATCTTTGTTAAAATGTCTTCTAGTTCACAGATTTCTTTTCTAAGTCATTTATCTGTTTTTGGATACTCTTCCAACATTCTCTTGGCTATCGCTCTCTGAGTGTCTTAAGAACTGCATTCTGGACCTTGGCTACATGGTGACCAGAGATGACATCCCTGAAACCTCTCCTGGAAAATAAAATTAAATGGCTGGCCAGGATCCAACACAGGAAACCCTGAGTGGCATAGTGACAGCTAAGAGATCCACACATCACAAGAAAATACCTGATGGTTAAAGGGGGTAGGGCGTATGGGAGTAAGGGGAGTTTTTCAGGCCAACTTTTGTGAACAGAAAAATAATATATTCTTTCATGATTATTAGCAAATCAGTACATTTTGATCTGTCATTGGATTGGTGAAATCTTTCACTGGGAAAGGACCACATGTTTTCTAAGAGAAGGGTGGAAAAAGATGAAGGCTAAAGTTCATTGTAATTTATGTATCTATACATTTCTGTTTTTGATAATGTATGAATCTGAGAAATTCTCAAAATGCTTACTCATTCTTTTAAAGAATTCTATACCATACTTTGCTCTGTATTCATGAATGAATAGTTTATATGACTTTATAGACTGTAGGTGTATAGGTGATTAAAACCGCTATATTTCTTATGTTGACTCTGTTACATGTCATTACAGATGCTCAACCTGAAATTGTATCCTACAAGATCCCTGACAGAAGACAGATTTCAATATCATAGTGAAGTCTGTACGTGAAGGATTGATGCCTTACAGTAATAATAATAATATTATAATAAACAGCCTCCTTGACCAAGGCAAGATTCTGAGAGTGGCTGACTATCCCTGGGAAGCAGAAATCTTGTGGATATTCATTGGCTCCTGAGACTTTCATCAGAAATGAGGCATCCTTAATACATGGATGTATTAAGTTGACTGGAAAATCAACTTTTAGGGACTAGCAAATATACTGAAGCTGTTAGTACTGATATATTTCCTGACTTTTACTAAAAGAAAACAAAGCTTTGGTGACATTGCAACTTAAAAGCTGCAAAAAGTATAGTAATCCTGGTGGAAGACTGAATCCAGGTACTCAAAAAGGAAGATGAACATTCTGAAAAATGAGAAGAGTGAAATACCCATTGTATATTAAGAGGATCATCTTAAAGAGAGCATAGGAGAGATCTCTGGAGTTTGAGTTTAGAGCTAAATTTATCCTCTTAAAGCAATCTTGTCCAATCCACACGCCGTGGGTCATGTGTGGCCCAGGACAACTTTGAATGTGGCCCAATATACATACATTCGTACACTTTCCTAAAACATTATAAAAATTATGCACAGACCCTTTTTTTTTAACTTACCAGTTATCATTAGTGTTAATGTATTATATGTGTGGCCCAAGACAATTCTTTTTCCAGTGTAGTCTAGGAAAGCCTAAAGATTGGACACCCCTGCCTTAAAAAGTAAGACTATGCCCTCAACATATGTTCTCTATATCATTTCATCTCATTTCCTAACTTAGAATCACTTGAAGACTTTAGAATTTAAAATACTATTGCTCAGGCCCACTCCAGACCAAGTTGGATGAAATTAGATTTACCTAAATTTCTGGGAGTTGGGACTGAACAGTGGCATCTTTTTAAAATTCCCCAAGTATGAGACAATAGCTGAAAACCACTGAGCTCTCCTGAACCTCTCATGTGCCACAATAAGTGGACTTGTACCACAGAAGAAAGAAGTCATCCATTGAATTTCTCAATGTAATAGAGGAACAAGAATGTCACAGTTAACTCATCCAACCTTTAAAGCTTATATCTTAGAGGATTTCTCTCAAACTGTCTGCCATCCTAACACAAAGCAAAAGCTCAAAAAGTTAGATTCAGCCTTAATACAATATATTGACAAAATGCTTTCTTTTTCTTATTCCCAGTTATGCTTTCTCAGAATGTTGTACATTCCCAGGAGGGGAACATGGAGGAGAAGCAAATGAATGATGAGCCACAGATACTGAGGTCCCAGGTTAGTTCAGTTTTACTCTCCTCTGAAATGCTATTACAGTTCTCAGAATGCGGGCGCTTTCATTTTTCAATTCTCAGAAGTGCTAAGCCTCAAAACTCCAGAATTTTTCAAACTCTTGTGGCAGATGATACTCTCTATATGATGTTTCCTGTTCACCTTATATACCCCTTTATAACTCTTCTCCCCTCTAGCATTTTTACCAAATTGTACTCGTGGTTAAGCTAGATGCTGTAAAGGAAACAAAAGAAGCCATGGACTGCTTTATAATCACCCTTCAATTAAACAGCTCACCAAAATTTAAACACTTGACATTCTCTATTTAAGCGACGAATAATGCCCAGGTCACTATGACTGTTTGGAACTAATGGCATTATTAAATAGGCCTGAGGACATCTGCCACAAGTTAATTTTTATCACAAGTTAAGAACCTATTGTATTTCTTCTAAAACCTCCTTAAGCCTATTGTCACAATTTTATAATTTGATCAAGTATTATGTAAACTGATGAGATATAACTTTGTTTCTATGAAAACTAGTTGCTTCAATGAAAACTAGTTGAATATTTTGGAAGGACTCAGTAAATGCCAGTCAATTGTTTTGGCATTCAGTCATTAAAATCATTCCCATACCCCACCCCCATTCTTAGTAGTTTTTCTGAAGTCTTTCTTAGTAGTTGTTCTCTACTACTTCCTGTGTTTGTTAACCTTATCCCCTTTATTCTCATAATTTCCCTTTTAATTTTTATATTGGAAGGAACAACAAAAAAGAAAACCATTCCCCACACCCAAATTCTGTGTAATTCTTTATACAAAGACACATGTAGACCTTTCCAGAGGAACCTTGGGATTGCCACAGTCTTTCTCAAATAAGTAACCATGATGCTTAGGAAGTAACAAATTCCCTTGATTGCCTAAGGAATGCTGAAATTATAATCAATTCAGTTGACAAATGACTCTGGGCTTATTAGTTTTCATTTTTACCCTAAGCTCTTCCAAAAAGCTGAATGAACTTGTAGAAAACCCATGTAGTGGGTTTCAATCTGAGCTGTGCATTAGACTCAACCCAGATGAAAAAAAATGTATATACAGATATAAATATATACATGTCTAAACTCCACCCTAGGGTTACTAAATCAAAATATCACACACACACACCCTCACCTGCACCAGCCACTAGCCCTGGGGCATGTGGGCAAGTGAGAGCAGGACTGAGAGAGGAGGAGACTGGAAAGGCTCCCACTGCCACTTTTGGGCTCTGGGCTTTGAGGCAAAGAGCTACATGGAGCTGCTGACTGGACTCTGTGGGCTATGGGTTCTGCTGTTCTGCTTCACTGGTGCCCCATGGAAACCAGTGAGAAATTTAAGTGTTTTTGTTGAAAATCTCTGCATGGTAATATGGACATTGTATCCTCCATACGAAGCCAGCCCAAATTGTAGTCTGTGGTATTTTAGTCATTTTGGCTACAGGCAGGTTAAGAAAATTGCTTGAGAATCTCATCATTGGAAAGAAGTTTTCATGAACAAGAGGATTTGTTTGCAAATGCGGTCTCAGTGTAGCACCAATGAAAGTGACAGTCCTAGCACTTTGGTGGGAAAGTTCATCTTGTTCCCTGAAGGTAAGCCTGAGTTGGCACAACCTAAACTATGTGAAATGCACTTGGCTCCCTGGAAGAACACAAGTTCTGACATTAACGATACTTTCTACTACTGGCACAGCAGCCTGGGAAATATTCTTCGATGTGAAAACATTTATAGAGAAGGTCAACACATTCTTTGTTCCTTTGCTCTGGCTAAAGTGAAGGATTCCAGTTTTGACCAACACAATTTGCAAGTAATGTTCAAGGATATTGTAGGAAAAATTAGACTATCCTTACATATAACACCTTTAACTTCTCTTGTGTGACCTAATCCTCCACATATTAAAAATCTCTGCTTTCCACATGGTGATTTATACATACTAAGGAAGAATCCACAGAATTTTTGTAACAGATGCTTATATTTTTCAATAGAAGTCATTAACAGCCAAACTGAGGCACATTATATTTTATCTGTTGAAGAACCCAAATGCGATAATTTAGAATTTGTGGGAAACCTAGAGGCTACAATTTTTTTTCAGGTCCCTGGTGTTTTTTCTAATACTTTGAACACAGTCAGAATAAGAATCAAAACAAATAAGTTATGCTCTGAGGACAACAAACTCTAGAGTAATTGGAATCCAGTGATGAGTATAGATAATTTCACATTCTACTCATCATTCTAGTAACTTTTGCAGGTGCAATCATTGTCCTTTTATTCTATTGTAAAAGGCTCAAGATCATTATATTCCCTTCAATTCCTGATCCTGGCAAGATTTTTAAGTAAGTAGTTTAAGATCAGAATGGAGATACACTGCTCTAGAAGAAATATGACACCTATGAGAAAGAAGCAAACCAAAGAAGAAACTTACTTGGTAGTGCTGATAGAAAACCTGAAGAGAGTCTGTAAGTGTGGGGATAATTTATTTTAACCTTCAATGTGACCTTGTGAAGATTGATCCCATTCTCTATTTGTCAGCGGTGAACTTGTTAAATAGAAACTGAAACTATGGGATCATTTAAAAGCAGTCAGCTCATAAGATCCACACATCTTTATTTTGAATCATGTACTGAAAAACCAAAAATAATGGGGCCCTTTGGAGAACAGAGTGGAGGCATTTTCTTGAATTATAAAAGCAGACATCTTTGTGAAAGCTTCATATTAGGGGACAAAGCAAAAAGTGGTGATCACAGAGTTAATCTTACCAAGAGTTGTGACAAATTTCTGAGCCATGTATGCCTGTATTATATTCTTTGTATCAAACAGTACCAACAAATTTTATTTGCGGGGTAACTCATTGTTGGTGCAAATGGTAATACCAAACTAGTCACAGAACATCCAACCACAAACAAAATTGACAAAATTTGCTATCTCTTGTTTGAGATCTCATTAAGTAATGTTTGTGGCTATTAAAACTTAAAGAGTTCAAACCATCATCCTTTCAGCAGCATTTTCCTCTGCTTTGCAAGGCCCAGACATCAGTGTTGGCATGCTGCTGCTGCTGCTGCTGCTGATGATGATGATGATAACTACAGAAAAAGCAGAGGCAACTCCTTTTACCAAGATCTTTCAAAGCCATTGCAGGCTTTTAAGGGTAGCAGAGACAGAATGACTTATTGGGTGTTAAAGCACAAACCTCAGAGTCTCTAATGATACATTGTTTTTTCTTCACCTCTGCTACTCAGATCAATTATTTACTGTGTGTCCAAATTATGCTAGTCCCCCATATGTGAGACATGGACACCCTCAAAGTCAGGTAGGGACTCCTCAGTTCTCACCATTTTATTTTTCTCCACCAGTCATTTTTCAGACTTTTCCACTCCCCAGTTCCCACACTATTTCCCTTTTTGCACTCTCCCTCATTGTAGGATTTCACCTTTCATTAGATAACACAATATAAATCTGCTCAGAACACATACAGAAGCAGGGTGATTTGCATCTTAGGTAAAGTGTAAGTAGGCTGAGAAAAAACGATGAATTCTTGCATATTTTGTAACTTCTATGTTAGTCTGTATTTACTTGAAGATTTTCAGCATTTACTGTTTCTCTACATATTTTCTAAACAGAATGGAAGTATTATCTTCACTTAAAACTTTACTGTTTGCTTGATAAAAAGAATAGTTGTATCTTTTCCCTTACTGCCACAAGTAGTTATTAGTAGGTTTTATGTCTTATATTGATAACTCACATCCAAGGCTCCAACATTTGTATGCTTGTGCTTTGTTTTGTTTGTTTTGTTGTTTTTGTTTCTTTTGCAAATGTTAGGGTTCTATTCTCACCCTACAACATATATACTGTATTTCCTGTACTCCTACTTCCTCCAAATTTACAGAAGTATGAAAATGAGATGCCCCCCAACCCTCAGTGTTTCACTCCTTACACACATAGACTCAGATTACTGGAAGGAAATTTGTATCACCAGTTCTCCAAACACTCACCCAGTTGTATTAATAAGATGATGCTACTTGAAATTTCTGCTTGTAGATCCTTGCTTTTTACAGGTTTGGGCAAAAGTGGCAAACTGCTTGTACTACAGAAGAGGAGCACTGTGTCCCAGCTTTTCTGAGGAAATTGGAGTTTGGAGCAAGAGTAGATAGATGTCAAAATGTACCTCCCTGAACTTCTGTTTTTGAGGTCAGATTGAAGCCAGAAGACAGGCATAGTGGGTGTTCCATTTTGTTCTGCTGTTCTCTAAAAAGAATATTTGATTTTCATTTGTAGGAATGAGATTATTTCCTAGCCAGGTGGTCTGTAATTCTGGGAAGCAAAACACCCAAATGCCTCACCCAAGGCCATTTTTCCTGTTACACTATTTAGATGGCAATGGATTGGGATGGAGGTGCTTAGATATTCTGATTACCTGAGAACTAATGCTGACAGTCATCCATCCTGGGAGTAGGAAAATTGTATTTTGTTTCCATCTTCTTTTAACACTAAAATAGTTAAGGGAAAAGGAGGCACTGAGTTATGGGAGTAGCTATGGCTATTTTATAATTGCTGAATCATGAAAGGCTTTTCCCTGTAACAAATTGTAAAAGCTCAAAAGCAGGCATTTTTTAGAGCATTCTTTTCCTAAATTATTGGGGTAACATTGGTTAATAAAATTACATTAGGTTCCAGGTGTACAATTCTTTATTGTCTACATGTTGCATGGCATTCTCACCCCTATGTTTATTGAAACATTATTCACAATAGGCAAGATATGGGAACAACCTAAATGCCCATCAATACATGATTGGCTAAAGAAGCTGTGGTACCCTTACACAATGGAGTACTACTTGGCCGTAAAAAAGCATTTTTTTATGCATGTTTTATATCTGTCTTGAAAGATGGTAGAAAGACAAGTACTAATTCTTGTTTTAAATTTTTTTACCTGGATTAATCAGAGCGCTAAAGACTCTCAGCACAATGGCTTAGACATCCTAACCTCCATGTAGTTTTACTACACATAGTTACATAGAAATATGGATGTAGAATTTTGTGTGTATGTGTGTTAATCTTACATTATATGAGGGCTGTCCAAAAAAAATCCAGCCACACATGCCTTTATTTTTCACATTACATGTCTGGATACTTTTTGGACAGCCCTTGTGTACATATGTCATTATATACATACATCTGTTTTCCAGATACAACCACCGAGAGGGCCTAGAAGCACTGATACTCCAGTAGCATTGAACATACCTAGTGCCCAGATCTTGGTTCTTAAATGCCATTCTACATTGGGAAAAAAACAAAAAAAAAACAACAAAAAAACAAAACAGGCATAGCCATTCAGTATTATACCAATTGAGCAGACAATGACACACTGCAACCTTGTGGATACTCTGGCTAAAAGCAGAGCTACTCAGTATTTGACCATCAAAAAGAACCATGGATCCTTGGGTAAGTGGCTGACTCCAGGCTTGAGGCAGGAAAGCATAAGATGAGCCTTTCTTTAAAGAATATTTTTCTGTTCCAAAAAATAAAGAAATGCTCAAAGAATGATGGGGACCTCAGCAAGATGGTGACCAGAGAGGGGACCTCTGAAACCTCTCCTGGAAAATAGAATTGAACAGCTGGGATCAAACCTGGGAAATTCTCAGCCTACAGATCCACGCATCGCAAGAAAACACCTGAAGGTCAGAGAAATGGGTAAGCAGGAGAGAAGGGAGAAAGCAAAGCAAAGAGGAGACACAAATGAAGATCATGGCCTGACCCCACTGGGGCTGACTGAAGGAACTGTGAAGGAGCCAGGGACAGTGGCCAAGGAGCAATATGATTCCACGCAAAGGAGTGGTCGAATGGCAACAAGCAAGAGCAATGGAAATCCTGTGAGATGATGGCGAGTTATACTGAGCAGCAGCGCATTAGGACCCCACTGGAGCGCCCTGTTCTGGGTGACTCAGAGGCTGAACAAAGCATTTGAACTGCCCTAGGTGATCATAGAGCTTCCAGCTGCCATGTCGTGCCACTGTAGGCTCTGAGTGAGTTTGAAACTGAGAACAGCTCTGTAGAAACACAGGCTGAAACATGGTCATGGGTGTAACGCAGGCTCAAGAGAAGGGAGAAAGGCTGAGCTGGCAGTGAGCACCCAGTCCCAGCCAAAATCAGTGCAGCCCACTACTGGCTTGCCTAGCATCAACTTTCTCCCATTTACCCCACCACCCGGCTTCCCTGACAAATGGACTGGTCTTGCTGCAGAGTCCAATACCAGGGGAGCTGCTGCAGAAAGTAGAGTGGCCAAGGATGGCACTGCCCCCAAGCCCAGGTGGAGGCTGGAGGTACAACTTAATCAGTTCTCCTAGCTCCCTTCAAGGGCTTGGCTCCCAGCGCCACCTAGTGTCTGCTCTTAGCAAGACACTACAGCAATACCAACTGGAAAAATAAAGAGAAAAAAATAATAAAGGAAAGCCTTCATGCCCAGAAAAGACACATTTCACACACAATGAGTTCCTTAGGAATCAAAGCCAATCAGAAAGAAAGTTTAAAATCTCCAGAAAATGATCTTTTAGATTGGGAAATATATGACCTATGTGACACAGAATACAAAGCTGCAGTTCTAAAAACTCTCAGAGAATTGATACAATATTGGCAGAGCACCCTGACTGAGATGAATGACCTCAGATAGAAATTCCATGAACAAAAGGGACGTTTTAACAACAACAAAAAAATTGAAAATATAAAAAAGAATCAAATGAAAATTGAAGAGATAAACAATGGAATAAAAGAACTGAGAAATGAACTAACTACCATAGGAAACACCGCCAACCAGAATGAGAAAAGAATCCATGATATCAAAGATTGGAAAATGGAAACAACACAGAAAGCAGAACACTGGGACTTCAGTTTCAAAAGACCGAAAGAACTATTTGGTTCCATTAGAAAAACAAACAATATTAGAATAACAGGCTTAGAAGAAGGTGCAGAAATAAACTATAGAGAACATACTCAAACAAATAGTTGATGAGAATTTATCAAACCTATGCAAAATCTGGAACCCCAAATTCAAGAAAAAAATACATTCCCTAGCTACCTGGATCCTAGCAGATTTCCAAGATGCATTATACTGAAGATGTGAAAAATCAAAGACAGACAATTCTCAAGACAGCCAGGGCGGGGGACGGGGTATCTAGCAAAATTATCCTTCAAATATGAGGAGAAATAAAGACCTACTGAGACATACAGAAGCTGAGGGAATTCTCCAGCATGAGGCTGGCATTTCATGAACTACTGAAGGAGGCTCATCAGCCTGAAACAAAAAATCAAAATAAATGGGAGTTAGGACAACAAAAATTAAATAAGGGGAAGAAGTAATGTCCATAGGTAGTCCTCGTATATCAATCATCACCCTAAATGTAAATGGATTGAACTGACTAATTAAAAGGTACATAGTATCAGACTGGATTACAAAACAAAACCCATCCATATGCTGTCTCCAAGAGACACACTTCAGCCATAAGGACAAATACAGACTCAGTGAAAGGATGGAAAATAATACTCCAAGCAAATGGCATCCAGAGAAAAGCAAGAGTTGCCATACTGATATCTGACAAAAGTACAGACTTCAGTACAAAAAGGATGACAAAAGACAAAGATGGATGTTTCATAGTGATAAAAGGAACAATACAACAAGAAGAAGATGTGACACTCATTAATATATATGCCCCCAATCAGGAAGCACCAAAATATACAGAGCAACTACTAACAGATCTAAAAGGAGAAACTGACCAAAAAAACAATCATAATAGAGGACCTAAACACCCCCTTAACAGCCAAAAACAGATCATCCAAACAGAAAATAAATGAAGTATCAGCTTTAATTAATACATTACAGCCACTGGACATAATAGACATTTACAGGACACTATCCAACAACAAAAGATTATATTTTCTTTTCTCGTGCACATGGAGCATTCTCAAGGGTAGACCATATGCTGGGACACAAAACTAGCCTCAGCAAATTCAAGATTAAAATCATACCAGGTGTATTTTCAGACAACAAAGTGTTGACAATGGACATCATTTGCAAAAAGAAAGCAGGAAAAAAAGCACATATACATGGAGCTTAAACATCATATTTAAAAATGACTGGATCAAAGAAGAGATTAAAAATACATAGAAACTAATGACAGTGAAAGTACAATGTATCAAAATTATTGGCACCTAGTGAAAGCAGTAATAAGAAGGAAATTTATATCATTACAGACCTATTATAAAAAGCAAAAAAAAAAAAAATCACAGGTAAACATTCTAACATCCCATCTTAAAGAAGAAAAAGAAGAACAGGAGAAATCCAAAGTCAGCAGAAGGAAAGAAATAATGAAAATTAGACCAGAGCTAAGTGAAATTGAGACCAGAAATACAATAGGAAAAATTAATGCAACAAAGACCTAGTTCTTTGAAATAAATCAATAAAATTAACAAACCCCTGGCTAGACTAACCAAAAGATGAAAAGAATGGACACAAATAACCAAAATTAGAAATGAAAGGGAAGAAATTATGACTGATACCACAGAAATAAAAAGGAGCATAATGAAATGTTATAACTTTATGCCACTAAGTTTAATAACCTGTAAGAAATTGACAATTTCCTAGAAACATATAGTCTTCCTAGACTGAACCAAGGAAAACTGGATAATCTAAATAGATCAATCAATAGTAAAAAAAATTGAAACAATTATCCAAATCCCCCCTATAGGCAAAAGCCTCAGATCAGGTGGTCTCACCACCAAATTTTATGAAGCATTCAAAGAATTAACACCTATCCTTCTCAGACTCTTCCAAAAAATTGAAGATGAGACAATAGTTTCCAACTCATTCTATGAGGCCAACATTACCCTAATATCAAAGCCTGGTAAGGACAACATAAAAGAAGAAAACTATAGACCAATATCTCTGATGAACACCAATGCAAAAATCGTAAACAAACTATTAGCAAATAGAATACAAAAATGCATCAAAAAGATTATACACCGTGCTCAAGTGGGATTCATCTCAGGAGCACAAGTTTGGTTAAATATATGCAGATCAATCAATGTGATACACCACCTAAACAAACTAAAAGATAAAAATTATATGATCTGAACACAGAATTAAATGGGTATAGAAAGAAAGTACCTGAACTTAAAAAGCCCATATATGACAAACCCTCACCTAATATTATATGGAATGGGGAAAAACTGAAACCCATTTTTCTAAAATCAAGAACAAAACAAGGTTTTGTTTTTTTTTTTCACCACCACTATTCAATGTAGTACTGGAAGTTCTAGCCAGAACAATCAGGAAAGAGAAAGGAATAAAAGGTATCCAAATTGGAAGAGAAGAATTGAAACTGCCACTATTTGTAGATGACATGATTCTTTATGTAGAGAATTCTAAAACTCCACCAGAAAACTATTAGAAACAATAAACAAATACAGTAAGTCACAGGATACAAAATGAACATACAAAAATCAAATGCATTCTTATATACAAACAATGAATCTTTAGAAAAAGAAGTGAGAGAATCAATACCCTTTACAATAGCAAAAAAATAAATACAAATTAAAAAAAATAAAATACCTGGAAATTAACTTAAGAAAGAACATGAGGGACTTATACAAGGAAAATTATGAAAAACTTTTGAAACAAATTGAAGAGGGCATGAAGAAATTGAAAGATATAGATAGGAAGACTTAACATTGTTAAAACGGCCATATTACTCACAGCAATATACAGATTTAATGCAATTCCCATCAAAATCCCACATACTTTCACAAAATAGATTTTTAAAATTACCAGATTCATATGGAACCACAAAAGACCTTAAATTGCCAAAGCAATACTACATAAAAAAGACTAAGGCTACAGGTATTATGCTCCCCAATTTTCAATTTCTACAAAACATCAATAATTGAAACAGCTTGGTATTGGCAGAAAAACAGACACACAGACCTATGGAACAGAATTGAAAACCCCATAAATAAATCCACAAATATATGTACAAAAAATATTTGATAGAGGAGCAAAAAATATACAATGGGAAAAAGAAGTCTCTTTAGTAGATCATACTGGGAAAATTGGGAAACTATACAAAAGAAGAAATCTGAGCTGTAAACTGTCGCCATATACTAAAATTCAAAATGAATTAAAGACCTCTACATAAGACCTGAAACGAATGCTATAGAAGAAATATTGGTACTAAACTTATAGACCTCAGGCTTAAAGAGGACTTCATAAACCTGACCTCAAAGTCAAGGGAAGTAAAAGCAAGATAAATGATGGGACTATATCATACTGAGCAGTTTATGTACAGCAAGAGAAACCATCAACAAAGCAAAGAGACAACCAACCAAATGGGAGAAAATATTTGCCCCAGTTTAGAGACCAGTATCTAAACTGTATAAAGAACTAAAGAACTAGTATAATTCAACAATGAAAAAAAAAAAACCAACCCAATTAAAAAGTGGGCAGAAGACCTGATAGACATACAAAGGGCCAAGAGACATATGAAAAAATACTCAACTTCATTAGTGCTTAAGGAAATGCAAATCAAAACCACAATGAGATACCACCTAACACTTTTATAATGGCTGTTATCTACAAGACAAGGAATAACAAGTGCTGGAAAGGCTTTCTAGAAAAAGCATACTGCTAGTGGGAATACAAATTGGTACAATTGCTATAGCAGATAGTGTGGAGGTTCCTCAGAAAATTGGGAATGAGGGTACCATACGACCCAGCAATCTTCCTCCTGGGTATCTATTCAAAAAATTCAAAAACCTTAGTCTGCAAAGACTTATGTATCCCAGTGTTCATTGCAGCACTGTTCATGGTGGCCAAGACATGGAAACAACCAAAGTGCTTTTTGATAGATGACTAGATAAAGAAGCTGTATATGTATATACAATGCCATATTACTCAGCTATAAAAAAAAAAAGTGAAATACTGCCATTTGCAACAAAATGGATGGACCTTGAGAACATGATGCTAAGTGAAATAAATCAGACAGAAAAAACCAAGAACCATATGACTTCACTCATATGTGAAGTATAAAACTGAAAGCAATAAGGAAACAAAAACTCATGGACACAGTCAATAATTTAGTGTTACCTGAGAGCAAAGTGGGAGGCCTTTGAGAGAAGGGATGGGGTGGGAGAGCAGGGAATGTGAGTTAAATATATGGTGATGGAAAGAGAACTGAATTGGGTGGTGAACACATAATGCAACACATAGATGATGAACTGTAGAATTGTATACCTGAAGCCTATGTAATTCTTATTAACCAACGTAACCCCAGTAAGTCTAACAAAAAAAAATTTTTTAAATATAAAGGAATAATAGGGACATGTCAGAAGGTCACACAAGTAAGTTTGCAGGGTCTTCAAGTGTCTAAATTGCTGATAATTTGAGCATTAAAATACTGATAGTAATTGATGACATTATTGAATAAAATAAGTTAACAAATTTATCTGATGTATATTAATGGATAAATGACAAAGGAAACATTTTCAGCACAGTCTAAAGCAAACTAATAATGTACAAGGAATGATGGAATTAGAAAAGCACCATTTAGCAGCCATCAAAATTACCATTGATCCAGGCAAAAATTATCAGTGGCTGCTAAAACCAGTAGATGAAAGTTTGAGGAGGAACAAGATATTTACATAGTTTTAAAGTATCTTTCTCACAAGACACTAATTACAGGGTGAAATAGTAATTCTCCAGTTAAAATTACTGGTAGATAACCACCTTAACCAAATTATCAAAGTTAACAATTACCAGTAATGGAACTAGTCAACAATGTGTGCCTCCTGATTTGATTCACTGACAAGAGCCCTAAATCCTTTCTGTACTATTTCTGCCGTAAGTTCATAGTGTGAATCTACTCAGGAGGAGAAATTAGGCAAGCCCAAATTGAGGTTACTCTCAAGATAACTGGCCTATACTTTTCAAAATGTCAATGTTATGATATATAAAGAAAGTCTCAAAGACTCTTGCAGATTGAAGGAACCAAACGATACAAGACAGCTGAAAGGAGTGCATTATCTTGAATTTTCTTTCGTTATAAAAGACATTTTTAGAATATTTAGTGAAATCTGAATAATTACATAGTTCAGGCCCAGTGCTGTATTAGTGTTAATTTTCTGATTTTGATCATTATACTGTTACTATGTAAGAATTCCTTGTTTCTTAGGAAATAAACACCAGATTTTTAGGCATAAAGGAGTATCATGCCTGCAAGTTATGCTTAAGTGGTCCAGAAAAATTATAGAGAGAAAATAAAAAGGAAGAGGAGAGGAAATATTTTATTATTCTTGCATTTTTTTCTTTGTCTGAAATAATGTAAAAAATTTCAAGTTTAAAAACAATAATTAGATAGCTCTGTATGTCCTAATATATCTGAAATGGAAAGATTTTCAGCATTGTTAAGTTAAAAAGCAGTGTATAAAACATATTATCTTTGAGGTGAAAAAAGAAAGTGGGAGAAAATAAAAATCCATATACATCTTTGCACAAAGACTAATTCTGGGAAATACACTAAAAACTCTAAGTAGTGATTATCCATTAAGAGTAGGAGCTGGACAAAGAGGAAAGAACTCTGGGAGAGACCATTTTTACTAAGTTTTTTAAATGCGTTTTTCTTTCCAAACCATATTAATATATTATCTACCTAAAAATAGAATTCAAATAAGGATATGGGGAAAAAAAGAGAAAAGAAGAAACAGCTAACTGACCTGGCAACAAAATGGCAGCATGAGAGAGACCTCTGAAAAACTCTTCTGGAGATTAACAACTAATAAAATACCTATACCTCAACCAGGGACCCTCTACACAATGCACAGTCACAGCTAAGAAACCCACTTGTAGCATTAAGGTACATGCAGGTACGCAGAGGGTTAAACAAAGGAGAAACAAAAGGGAAAGAGCGGAAATGTGGCTGCCTGTGGGTCCCTGCGTGGAACTCTACTGCTAGGGAAGGGAGGAGGAAGAAGGCAGTGTGAGAGCACTCCAGACTTCACTCAGTCCTTGAAACAGAGAAAAGGAGGCACAGAGGCAGAGGAGTGAGATACTGCAACCACCTCACTTTGACCCCAGGAGGTGCAGACCAGTCTGCAAAATGCAGCAGCTAGACTTCACTCTGGTTCCCAGAGGAGAGGGAATGACCAAAAGGTGAAGAGCCACAGTGCAAATGCTCCAACTGGGAAGAAGAAGAAGAGAGAGGGCTGCACGCGTGTTTCTCAGCCCACAACCAGCATGGTCTGAAAGACCTGCTGACCTTAAGGCTCAGGGCTGAATCTGTGTGGGGGGCAAACCCAGAACAGAAAGGCACAATCACGACCAAACTCCCTGCACGAACCCCGGAGCCACAGGAAGAAAAGCTACAAATGCCCCTCCGCCATAGGCCTCTGCCCACCCTGTATCAGCAGTGAACACCAAAGAAATTGTAGCAGCCAGGGTCCAGAGAGACTGCCAAAATAAGAAACCAGAGAACCAGAGCTCAAAATAAAGAGATAGGGACAGATGACCCATCAGAAACAGAACTCAAAGCAATGATTATAAAAATGCTTAAGGAACTGAGCATAAGTGATAGCAAGCATTATAGAAGATTTACAAATCATTATAAAGGACGAGAGAGAGATAATGACTACATTAACTGAAATGAATAAAAGCAACTAAACTAGATAAAATAGAAGCGCAAAGCAGTGATTTGCAGGAGAAGCCAGCAGAAAACAACCAGCCAGAACAGTTAAAAAATAATTTAAAAGAAAAATTAGGATGGATTGAGATTCCTCTGGGACTATATCAAACATGAGAATATCAGAATAATAGATATACCAGAAGGGACCAAGGAAAAGTAAGGGATCAGGAAATTATTTGAAGAAATAATTACTGGAAAAATTTTTTAATTTGGCAAAGGAAATAGACATACAAGTCGAGGATGGACGGAGAATCCCAAACAAGATGATCCCAAACAGGAACACACAAAAACACATTAAAAGAAAATAAAATTGTAAAAACAGCAAGAGACATGCAAATAGTAACTTATAAAGGGACACCCTTTCGACTCTCAGCTGATTTCTCACCAGAAACTTCACAGACCAGAAGAGATTGGCAGAAACTATTTAATGTGATAAAAACCAAGGATCTACAACCAAGAATAATGTATCCAACAAGGTTAGCATTCAAAATTGAAGGACAGATAAAGAGCTTCTCAGATAAGGAAAAGCTAAAGAAATTCATCACCACCAAACCAGTACTACAGAGAATGTTAGAGGGACTTCTTTAAGATGGAGGAGGGATGGGGAATGGGTAAAATAAGAGAAAGCAATGGAAAAATTTAGTTCATTAACATAAAATCAAAAGCAACAAAGAAACAAAACTCATGGACACAGTCAATAACTTAATAGTTACCTGAGGGTAAGGGGGGAGGTGGGTGAGGGAGTAAAGACAGGGACACAAATATATGGTGATGGGAAGAGAACTGACTCTGGGTGATGAGCACACAATACAACACACAGAAGATGTAATGTAGAATTGTACACCTGTGACTTATGTAATTTTTACTAGTTAATGTCACCCCAATAAATTAAAAGAAAAAAAAAACAGGTAATCAAGTGCAAGATCATCATCTGAAGGTATAAAAGGAAGGAGAAACTAACTGTAGGTACTGATTAAAACAGTCAAAAAGAACTACAGATGTGAATATTTAAGAAAATAAACTATAATTCATAGCTTTCCTCACCTTGGTGCATCACTTAAGAAGTATGGGGAAAGCTGAATAAAAATTAGATAAAGGAAAATATTACAGAAGCAGAAAAAACATTACTGTGGTATGATGGAAAGAGCATAGGTTTTAGAATAAGATCTAAGATGAAATTCTGTTTCTGTTATTTATTAGTTGTATGTGCTTGGATAAATTATTTAATTTTGTCTAGCCTCAGTCACTTATCTCTAAATTGCCTACATCATTGAATTATATTTTAGAAAGATGTGTTATCAAACCATCAACATTAATTTAAAGAAAAATGCCAATACTATACTTAAACATTGAATTTTATTTATGGGAAAGAGCACTTATTTGGAATACCACACTCATTCTGAAGAATTGAAGAGTTATTGTACCCATGAAGTGGGTTTTATTTGGGGGTAAGGGCGTTATGTAGTAAAGAAGAAGGGGGAACAGAGAGAGAGAGAGAGAGAGACACACACACATACACAGAGAGAGAGAGAGAGAGTGTGTGTGTGTGTGTGTGTGTGTGTGTGTGTGTGTGTGTGTGTGTTTTGTGCGCGCGCGCGTGCTCTACAGAAAAACTCCAGCCATAAATGCCTCTATTTTTCATATTACATAGCTGAATACTTTCTGGACAGCCCTCATATGTATTGGTTGTGTGTTTGTGTTTGTATGGATATTAGAGCAAAAGGGTTGTTTAAGAAGCATTGACAATAAAGGCAATATAGAGGTCACCCTTTTTTATTTGAAATCCCTACCTATGACAAGGCAATTTCCTTTACTGATCTCAATTTTCATCGTATTCCTTCTATTCTTAACCTGTCTGCCCTTGTTGCTTTCTTTTTTTTTTTTTAACCCTCTGGAATATCTTCTCTTCAAAGCTTAAAAATCTGTACACAGGATTCACCAAATTGATTCCTACTTGAATTATTTTGATATATCCTGAATTCTCACTTCTGAAATCTTATACCAGGAATTTTTCATACAATTTTTTAATTGTTTAGAGAGTATCCAACCATGTAATATGAAAAATAGAGGCATGTAGGGCTGGATATTTTTTTCCAGACAGCCCTCATATGCCTTTAAAGATGATAGAAAGACAGACATTAATTGTTTCAAAAATTTTTGCCTGGATTACTCAGAGCCCTGAAGACTATCAGCTTATACATGCTAACCTTTGCCTACTGTTATACTTTTGCCCCTTCCCCTAAGGTCCCAGTAAGAAATGGTTTCTGGCTGAGCAGGTATGTACTTGATGTTTCAGGAATCACTGAAATTTCAGGACGTGGCTGTGGTTTTCACTAGAGAGGAGTGGGACCAGCTGTACCCTGCTCAGAAGAACCTCTACCGAGATGTGATGCTGGAAAACTACAGAAATCTAGTTGCACTGGGTAAAGATGGTGTCCTGTAAAACTAGAAACCATTCTAATGAATGAGTAGTCACCCCTTATTTTCCGGGGATATGATCCAAGACTCCCCAGGGATATCTGAAACCACAGATAGTTCTGAACCCTACATACTATGTTTTTTCCTCTTCACACATACCTATGATAAAGTTTAATGCCCTTACCACTTTAACTAAGTACTTACTGTAGCCATAACTTTTGTAGTTTGAGGTACAACAACAAAACTAGCATGAACTTATTTTTCCTTCACAATTTCACAGATAGAATATGTGTTGTTACCATAGATCTAAGCAACCTCAGCATATATTTTTCTTTCCTTTTTAAGTTGAAAACCTTCACCTTTTTACTTAAAGAAAGCACTTTGTGGTTTCTATTTGGCATATCTGAGTTGCCAGTATCACTACTCTTGTGCTTTGGGGCCATTAAGTAAAATAAGTGTTACTTGGAACACAAACACTGTGATACCTGGACAGTTGATTTGATAACTGATGGCTGCTAAGTGAGTAACAGGCGCAGAACATCTCTACAGTGTTGATACACTGGACAAAGGGATGATTCATGTCCCTGGCAGCTCAGATCAGGATAGCACAAGATTTCATCACAGCACTTAAAACAGCTTGCAAGTTTAAACTTATTGTTTGTTTCTAAAATTTTCCATGTAATATTTTTGTACCATGGTTGACCACAGGTAACTGAAACCAGGGAAAGTGAAACTGTGGATAAGGGATGACTACTCCATGTTCTGAAGTAGTGAAAAACATCCAAAGCCTTTGTGAATATAGTTCAGGCCAGGACAAAAGAATGCTAATCAATTTCAGTGACCTTTGTTTCCTGCTTTTTCTCCTCAGGCAAAAAGTCTGGACTTTACATTTGAGATGGGTAGCTTCATTTTGCTGCCTCTGAAGCCTCCCTTTTCCAAATCGAAGGCCCTTAAAAACTAAAAAAGTTGGAAATGAGGTATGAAAAATATTTTTGTATAAATTTCTGAGATATGTTTTTCCCA
Organism: Lyroderma lyra; assembly: GCA_004026885.1. NCBI lineage: Eukaryota > Metazoa > Chordata > Mammalia > Chiroptera > Megadermatidae > Lyroderma > Lyroderma lyra. The sequence continues at coordinate 100,300 of PVJL010005621.1, forward strand.
TGAATAGGGCATCAACTTTATAAGCCAGAGGTGATCACTCAATTGGAGCAAGAAGAGCAGTGGATGATGAAAAGAGACAGCCCACTGGACATTCATCCAGGTGAGAATTGAGCCTTTTAGAATTTGCCACTGAATGAAGAAAAATAGACACTTTTGAAGTACTCAACTGAGTGTGCTCCAAATTATCTCCTGGGATTTAAAGAATACTGATGATCTTTTAAAAAATCCGTTCATATTTGACTTTTTTCCAAAGCGGAAATGGTTCTCCCATTTTTTTCTGATTAGATGGATAATAGACTCATATAATTATTATTAAAAACATACACAACACAAAAATTATTTTGAAGTAGTAGTTTGAATATCCATAGATACCTTGATATTGCATATCTCCTCAGCATTTTCCTTCGATTTTTTCATTTACACATTCTCAGTATTCTTTAAATATTTCTTTTCAATATTATTATAAAAATCCTCTATGATTTTTACCTACTTTTCTTTTTTTTTATTATCAAACCCTTTCAATTTAGCTAAAACCTATAGCCCTAATTCTCATTTTCCTGCTCAACTTTGTGATATGACCCCTATCCTACTTGTGTTACCAAAATTGTTTTCTTGGAGATTACCACTAACTTCCTTTCAGTCACATCCAGAGACTGAAAAACCAGTTATTGTCTCCTATGATCTTGTATTTCACTATGTTGACTTTACATTTCTGAAATTTTCTTCCACCCTGGCTTATGATACACACTATTCTTACCTCTTCTAGCCTTTCTCCTGTATCTTTACCTGCTCCTTAACTACCTTCTCTCTTTCCTTATTCTTTTAAAGGTGTAAATTTCTAGACTTGGTCTTTCATTCTATAGCACAATGTGTTTTCTTTTATTGTCCAATTTATTCAGATAACCTTGATTAGTAAAAATTACATACGTTCCAGGTTGCAATTCTACAATATATTGTCTATGTATTGTATCATGTGTTCATCACCCAGAGTCACCATATATTTGAGTCCATTTTCCTTCTTTCTCACCCCTCTCCCAACTCTCCCTCAGGTAACCACTAAACTATTGACTGTGCCCATGAGTTGTTGTTTCTTTGTTGCTTTCTGTTTTATGTTCCACATATGAGTGCAATCATGTGCTTCTTGGGTTTTTCTGGCCTGTTTTGCTTAGCATGATGATCTCAAGTTCCATCCATATTGTCGTAAATGGTTCTGTTTCATCATTTCTTATGGCTGAGTGGTATTCCATTGTGTAAAGGTACCACAGTGTCTTTATCCAGTTGTCTACCAGAGGATACTTGGGCTGTTTCCATGACCTGGCCACTGTGAATAGTGCTGCAATGAACAGCAAGGTACATATGTCTTTGCAGACTGAGGTTTTCAAATGTTTTGGGGGATTGCCAAGTCATATGGCAACTCTGTAGTTTTTTTTTTTTAGGAACATCCATACTGTCCTTCAAAGCATTTTTACCAGTTTGCATTCCCACCAGCAGTATATGAGGGTTCCTTTTTCTCTATAACCTTTCCAATAGTTGTTGTTCCTTGTCTTCATAATAATAGCCATTTTAACAGGTGTGAGTGAGGTGGTATCTCATTGTGGTTTTGATTTGCATTTTCCTAATAGCTAGTTAAATTGAGCATTTTTTCATGTATCTGTTGACCATTTGTATGTCTTCTTGGAAGAAGTGTCTGTTCAAGTCTTCTGTCAATTTTTTAATTGGATTGTTTGTCTTTTTGTTGTTGATTTGTGTGAGTTCTTTATATATTTTAAATACTGGCTTCTTATCAGAGATGTTGTTTGCAAATATTTTCTCCCATTTGGTTGGCTTTCTCTTTGCTTTGTTGTTGGTTTCTTTTGTTGTGCAGAAGCTTTTTAGTTTGATACAGTCCCATTCATTTATTTTTGCTTTCATTTCCCTTGCCTTCCTGAAACTGAGGTCTATAAGTTTAGTACTGATATGTTCTTTTATACAGTTTATTGTTTTGGGTCTTATGTGGAGGTCTTTAATCCATTCTGAGTTAGTTTTCATGTATGGTGACAGTTCGCAATTCAGATTTATTCCTTTGCATGTGGTTTTCCAATTTTCTCAGCACCATTTACTAAAGAGGCTTTCTTTTCCCCATTGCATATTTTTTGTTCCTTTGTCAAAAATTATCTGCCAAATATGTTTGTGAGTTTATTTCTGGGTTTTCAATTCTGTTCCATTGGTCTGTGTGTCTGTTTTTCTGCCAATATCAAGCTATCTTGATTATTGACACTTGTAGTATAGTCTGAAATCTATGACTGTGATGCCTTATTTTTTTTTTGTAGGATTCCTTTGTTGATCCAGGGTCTTTTGTGATGCCATACAAAACTGATGATTTTTTAAATCTACTTATTAAAACAATGTCTGTGGGATTTTGATGGGAATTATGTGAAATTGTTTGGGATAATACGGCCATTTTAACTATGTTAATTCTCCCAGTTTATGTACATGGAATATCTTTGCATTTCTTTGTGTCCTCTTCCATTTCTTTTAGCAGTGTTTTATACTTTTAAGTATATAAGTCTTTTATGTCCTTTGTTAAGTTTATTCCTAGGTATTTTATTCTTTTTGTTGCAGTTGCTAAGGTATCATTTTCTCATTTCTTTTTCTGAAGTTTCATTGTTGGTATATAAAAATGCAATTGATTTTTGTATATTGATATTGTATCCTGCAAATTTACTGTATTCAGTCATTGTTTTTAATAGTTTTCTGGTGGGGTTTTTAGGATTTAATATACAAAGGATAATGTCATCTGCAAAAAGTTACAGTTTAACTTATTCTTTCCCAGTTTGGATGTCTTTTATTTTTTTTCTCCTGCCTGATTGCTCTTGCTAAAACTCTCAGCACTATATTGAATAGCAGTGGCAACAAGGGATATCCCTGTCTTGTTCCTGATTTTCAGAGAATAGGCCTCAATTTTTCTCTGTTCAGTATGATATTAACTGAAGGTTTGTCATATATGATCTTTATTATGTTGAGGTACTTTCTTTCTATACCCATTGTATTCAGTGCTTTTTTCATAAATGAATACTGCATCTTGTAAAATGCATTTTCTCCATCAATTGACATGATCATATTGATATTTATCTTTTATTTTGTTTATGTGGTGTATCACATTGATTGTTTTGTGTATGTTGAACCATCCATGTACCCTGGGATAAATCCCACTTGATCATAGTGTAGAATCTTTTTAATGAATTCTTGTATTATATATGCTGGTATTTTGTTTAGAATTTTTGCATGTGTGTTCATTAGAGATATTGGCCTATAGTTGGTGTGTGTGTGTGTGTGTGTGTGTGTGTGTGTGAGTGTGTGTGTGTGTGAGTGTGTGTGTGTGTTATTTTTACCAAGTTTTGGTGTTAAGGTAATGTTGGCCTCATAGAATGAGTTGGGAAGTATTGCTTCTTCTTCAATTTCTTAGAAAAGTTTGAGGAGGATAGGTATTAATTCTTCTTTGAATGCTTGGCAAAACTTGTTGGTGAGGCCATCTGGTCCAGGGCTTTTGCCTTTGGGGAGGTTTTGGATGATTGTTTCAATTTTCTTACTGTTGATTGGTCTATTAATATTTAGAATATCCAGTTCTTCTTGGATCAGTCTAGGTAGATTATATGTTTCTAGAAATTTGTCCATTTCTTCTATGTTGTTAAATTTGGTAGCATATAGTCCTTCATAATATTTTCATTAAATTATTTGTATTTCTATTCTATCAGTCATAATATCTTCACTTTTACTTTTAATTTTGGTTATTTGTGTCTTTTCTCTTTTCCCTTGCGTTAGCCTAGCCAGTGGTTTGTCAATTTTATTAGTATTTTATGGTGAACCAACTCTTCATTGCATTTTTTTTAATTCATTTTTATTGTTAGACTTATTGGGGTGACATCTGTTAGCAAGGATTACATAGGTTTCAGGCATACAATTCTACAGTGCATTGTCAACTTGATGTATAATAAGTTCACCACCTAATGTGACTTCTTTTTCCATCACCTTATATTTAGCTTCCCCCCGCTCCTCTCCCACCCCCTCCTCTTTCTCCCCTCCCTAACCCACTCATCCCCAAATAAACATTAAACTATTGATTGTGTCCATGGATTATTTGTTTGTTCATTTCTTTTTTTTCTTTGCTTTCAGTTTTATATTCAGCATATGAGTGAAATCATGCAGTTCTTTGTTTTTTCTGTCTGGCTTATTTTACTTAGCATGATGATCTCCAGGTCCATCCATTTTGTCGCAAATGGCCATATTTCATCTTTTCTTACACCTGAGTAATATTCCATTGTATTTATGTACCACAGCTTCTTTATCAAGTCATCGGTCGCAGGGCACTTTGGTTGTTTCCATGTTTTGACCACTGTGAACAGCACTGCGATGAACATTGGGGTACATAAGTCTTTGCGGACAAAGTTTTTCAAGTTCTTTGGGTAGATCCCCAGAAGGGGGATTGCTGGGTCAAATGGTAGCTCCATTCCCAATTTTCTGAGGAACCTCCACACTGCCTTCCACAGTGGTTGTACCAGTTTGCACTCCCACCAGCAGTGTACCAGAGTTCCCTTTTCTCCACATCCTCTCCAGCACTTATTATTCCTTGTCTTGTTTATAATAGCCATTCTCACAGGTGTGAGGTGGTATCTCATTATGGTTTTGACTTGCATTTCCCTGATAGCTAATGAGGATGAGCATTTTTTCATATGTCTGCTGGCCATTTGTATTTCTTCATGGGAGAAGTGTCTGTTTAGTTCTTCTTCCCACTTTTTAATTGGGTTGTTTTTTTGTTCTTAAGTCTTATTAGTTCTTTATATATTTTAGATATTAGACCCTTATCTGATGCATTATTGGCAAATATTTTCTCCCATTCAGTTGGCTGTCTCTTTGCCTTGTTGATGGTTTCTTTTGCTGTGCAGAAGCTTTTTAGTTTGATATAGTCCCATTCATTTATTTTTGCTTTTACTTCCCTTGCCTTTGAGGACAGGTTCA